>CAHIKZ030001713.1:6690000-6722500 GCA_903632075.3 Acanthosepion pharaonis
AAGATTTTTTCCTACATACAAAAATTGACAATGGTCGTAAAAACGCTTTAAGCTTAAAAATATACGATATGGTATGATACAATTAATGTGAGACGAAACCAAAAACGTTCGAAATTGGAAATATGTTGGAAAGAGAAGATCGAAAAAAATAAAAAAGAAACGGAAAAAAAACCATCGATATATAAGCTAAAATAAAACTGACTTTAAAGATATTACAAAAGAAGATGAGAGAAATATTAAAGGGGTAATAAGCAAGAAAAGTGGATTGACTTGTAAGAAAATATTTGTACAAGCTTTTGTTGACTATGTGGACAGAGAGAAGTGTAAAAAGATGCAGAATATTAAAAACATTGAGCAAAGACAAAAACAGCAAGCAAACTACCAATCTCTAAGTCAACATAATAAAGAGAAACGTGCAAATTGCGCGAAGAAATACAAAGACATTGATTTCTCAACAGTAATTTTAGTGACGTATATGAAGCTGCATTCGATGAACCTAATCGATAGGCTCGAGTTTGAGTCCGGATTGGAAATGATCAACCATCCCAAAGGGTATCAAAGGTGGCGATGAAGTAATGTTTACATTTAATGTTATAGCCAGTAACACTATACGTACTTTAGTGTTGACGATGGAGTAAAGATAGACACATTGGAATATTTTGACAGTGTGATTTAGCCTGTCAAGGTCCGGGGGCAAACCCTCGATGTAGAGAGTAAGATGCGCAGTTTATGAGGATATTTGAGGAATAAAACGGTTAAACCTAGAATTGAACAGGTTAAGATGTAGTGATCAGGGAAACAACCTCTTAGGAGTCTGTTCCACAGGTCAGTGGTTCATAGAAAGAAGCGGCTCGAGTGTAACTTACATCTCACCAATGGAGTACGAAAGGAATGAGAGTGGTTCACTACAATGGGCGTGGCATGGCGGGTCTTATGGGTGAAGATTAGAAATGGTGGAACTAAAGAATGTAGATTGGTCTGAACACTTTCAATGAAAATTGCGATAGAGCATCGAGAGTCTTGCGATGTTTCGTTTGTTAGAAAGAGGTTGTAAGGTAGAAAATAATTCATCACCCACAAGGTCGCCGAGAGGCCTTTGGACTCTATAGAGACTGGAAAGTGAAGTCTGTCCAGCTGCTGCCCATATATGAGAGCAGATTAATTTTTTTTTTTTTTTTTTTTTTTTGAAAGATATTTGTTGAGTAATTCAGGCCACAAGGAAGCAGCTTTAATTCAAATAATATTTTCATGGAAGAGCAATCTCCTGCATATTCTGCAATTTTTCCTACTCTCTCCAGATATGAATGCACAAAAGACTTGGGGATAGAAATCTAACATTAAGGGTGATGTATATGAGAATGGACAACACTATTCAAGAAAATGCTCCGAGTACTAATAACAAATGCAGCAAGTTATATTAAGGTTTGAAACTGGAGAAATATGTAACAAAATCAGTGTAAGAAAACCTGTTGAAAGTAACAGTATATCAATAAGGTCATATTATCATTAAAAAATAATAAATCTATATATAAAATTATCTGACTTCCTTTTGTCCGTACCTCCGCCACACCCTCTAAAATAGCTATAAAGAGACCCATCAAAACCAAATTTTGGGGAGAGGTGCAAAATGTAAGTGCAGTTGGTTTTACTAGGATGCGTAAATTAGCATAATGAATTTTCAAAATGTAATTGAAAAATAAAAATGTTATTATTTAACATAGTGCCACTATTTCAAAAAACAATTCTATGATTAAAACAGTCAGTCAGTTATGTGCCATGCGTGATACACGCTTAGGCAATCATGTATCTTTCGATAAATGGCTGACGAGGCAGATTTTTTTCCTGTAGTAGATTGTCATTTCCTTCTGCGGTAGACCAATGGCCATCCGGGCCTACAGAACCCGGTCTGACCTGTTGTTTACTACTATCTGGCGGAAAAGAAGAGGATTCATAACTTTCCCGAGAGCATTAGCACGTAAGTGAATGTAATGGTTTCAAGTCCTCAATACGAGCCTCAATCCACTCTGCCGCCTAAAATGTCAAATACTTATTTAATAAAAATGCAATATTGCTTTTTTTTGCATATTTTTCTTTAAGATTGTATATATACACGAATCCAGTTTCCATTTCGCCCTTCGTTTGTAAGAACTATGAACAAATCACAAGGCTAAATACTTGAAAAAGTTAGAATTTGGCTCTAGAAAGAAATATTTACGCATGGTCAGTTGTATGTTGCATACTAAAGAGTAAGAAATCCTAAGAGTTTTTTTTCGCTGTTAATTAAGGAAGAGAATGAATTTTCTTTATCAGCTTATTCAAATTTCATCGATTGGTTTGCGAAATTGAACAAAACGCATTGTTTGTAAATCTCGACAATAATGTTCGGTATAACTTGCAATTCTAGTAAATTAAAATCTCACTCTAAAATTCTAGGATGATCAATTATTATTATTATTATTATTATTATTATTATTATTATATACGCTACTTACATGCTAACGATTATCCTCATCTTTGTTGTTATCACAACGTTTCAGCCGTTTTCCTCCACCCCAGCCTTCATCAGGTGTATGTTGATCCGTATAACCTAAAGTATTTTCAGAACTGAACTCATTATTTAATCTACACGGGACAATAGCCTAATGGATTAAAGCGTTACATCGTAAAATTGGTGACATAGTAATTATGAGTTCAATCCCTGGTTCAGACAGTGTGTACTTGGACGTGAGTAATATCTGAGCCGTAGTAAGAAAAAAGAACATGATGAGATATCCCTAGACATGGAACAAGAAGAATCTATCCTCTTAGATTAAATAAGTGCTCAGTTTAGATTTCATTATAGGTTACGGTGATCAGCTTACATCCGATGATGGCTGGAGTGCACAACGGCCGAAACGTTATGATAACTACAACAAAGATAACGACAATAGTCAGCATATGTAAAGAGTGTTAATAAATAAAAAAATATTTAACGCTTTCGTTATTTCCATGATAAGTGAATGGATAGGTGTGAGCATGTAAAATGGCGTTTATTGGGAGAAAGGCATTTTGAAATGTAAGTTACCTATAGATCTATTTCGCCGCAGAATATTAAAATAGGGGAAATATTAGAAAAAAATATGCACCAATCAAATTCGAATTTTTCTATCAAAGAATAAGATCTGTATCTCCTTTTATTTACATAACATTCTACAAATTCCTATCATTTTGTATATCTAAGCAGTGTGTGTTCCTTTATTTCCTATCTCTGTTCTGTCGACCATTTACACTAGTTTCCATCTGCATGTACAGAATGTCTTGTGAATGCAAAATTCTCCGAGCAGTCGCTCATCATTATGTGACCAGAAATTTCAAACTATCTTTATCAGATTCAAAGTACAAATTTACATTTTTGTTTTCATTTTCCTTAAAATATCCTCGTTGCTAACAAAGAAAAAACATCTTTTTCTGATCCAATTCATTCCTAATCAGTTTGACACATTGTCTGTTATATCCTCGTTGCTAACAAGATCTGTCCACGGTAATCTCAAAGCATTCGAGAGATAATTTTCTTCATCCCTGAATGAATTCTCCAGCTTTCAGTGTCATAAAAGCGGACAGATATTATATAGCCCTTCAGTAATATTTTCTTTGTTTCTAACGATTTTTCTGTCTCTTAATACTTAGTCAAGCTTTTTGAAGAAAACATCTTTCTCTGTTCCAATTCATTCCCATTCAGTTTGACACATCGTGTTATATCCTCGTTGCTAACAAGATCCGTCCACGGTAATCTCGGAAAGCCTTCAGTAGATGATTTTTGACACATCGTCTGTTATAACACATCCCAGAAAAATAATTTTCTGTATTTGCTTGACTTTGACGCCTGCAATTTGTTACTAGTATTTTGGTCTACAATAGATCATTTGTCTTTTCTTCTCTCTTTTCCATTTACTACTTTGCCCGGCCTTTCTTGCAGTTTACAAACGTATGACCACAACAGTTTCAAGTATCGGTGGACGTACACTCACTGAAATTAAGCAACGTCGATCCTAGTTAGTACCAAGATAGGTGTCCGCTTGGGAATACCAGTTTCCGTAAGCTTGAATGTGTGGGTGGTGTAATTGATAATAGCTCGGAATTTCTAATTGGAGTGCCGAGTTCGAATTCCCGTGACGTTCATTATGCTCACTTACATACAAATACCCTTTGAAAAGGTATGAATCCACCTCTTCTCCCCTCAGCTATGGTTTAATTAGTAAGACCTATCACCTAACAATTATGATCTACAAATAAGAGGTTTTTAAATTCTAAAAATGTATTCTGACTTTAAATAATAATAAGCATTTTGCAAAAGAATCTTTTAGTTTTCTGTTTGTGTTTACCATGAAATCAACGTCTTCTTATGTCATATTTTAGATTGCACCCACTAATATTAAATCCGGGGTGGGGGGGAATATCCAGATCTCTTTGGATCTCCTCGGTGTAAAAGATAACAAAGTAAATATAATTCATTGACAATCACTAGAAGGAAATTAATGAAACCATTCTAGTCAATCTGTAACTATCCCTTAATTTATTAACCTTTATTGTATAAAATGAAATATGCTTGACAGGTCAAGTTCGTTAAAATCATTCTTCTCTCCCCCTACCTATGTATTCTCTAGCCATTGCTGACAATCAGTCGAGGAGAAGGACAACTCTGATTTCAAAGCCCAATGTGACTATTGACAAAACCATGAGTTGGCCTTTGGTAAGTTGTAAAGCACGGAAGCCAGGACTGCTAGGGTTACTCTGATGATATCGACAACTTGATAGAAGAATATACGATAATATTTCTGGCATTGAACTAAAAATGGTGTCATCGAAAATATCCTTGATGTTGGAGAATGAATGAAACTTAATTATTCTGAGTCAGATGAAAATTCAAAAAACAGAGTATCGTCCCGACTGACGAACTAATTAGTTCATTTATAAATAAATGAAATAAGATTTAACGATCTTTCCTAATGTGTACTGACGCTACCGACCTCCATTTCTTGACAATAACAGAAATATTTATCTTTTAATTTCATAGACTTATTTACTCTCAATCTTTTAAAGTGCATTTTGTTTCTTCTACTCTTTTTATTGTGTGTGTTGTCATTGGTAACTATTCAGAAATTCAAAGAACTTTCCAAGTTCAAATTTTGTTCATATTTTGCACTACTTTAGTTAAATATTAATTTGCACTGTGACAACTAGCTTAGAATGAAAAATTTTAAATTCATAATCATGGAGAAAATAATAGGCAAACACTCTCCACCATTTCTCCCCAAGACGTCATAACAATTCACAACGAGTTGAAAATAAAGAAAGCTGTTGGGGACTGTGTGAACCTACGTACTGTATTCAATAGGAGCGGATAGATTCGCCAGTCTCCTGGTTCACACTCCTCCCCGGACTTTTCAACAGTAAAGGTTTAACCCTTGTTTTTTGTTTGGGATTGCTTCTCCGCTACCTTTTCTATTCCCCTCCTCCTCGTAGCCTTAGTGGCATTATCTTCTTGGAGTGAATTGATCTAAAAAATATAGCATTTTTTTTAAAATCAGATTCTTCGTTATTTTCTCTTTGAATATATGGATATGTTTTTTATTATGTGAATGGCGTGTTCGTTGAATTACTCCTTTTTTATATCTGTTCCTGCGTATTCAACATAAATCCAGTTATGTCCCTTATATTCTAACCTTGAACTTTTATTAGCCGCCATTTTAGTCTGTTTCCATTTGCTTTCTGCTAATTCCAATATCATAATACACTTCTCTATCTTTCCCGCTTCATCTGGTTTTCTTGCCTTCGTTAATCTTTGCATGTGTTTTTCAATATCTTTTTCTTCCCACCCTATTGATTTTTTTCTGGTAGAAACAATTTCCACTTGCTGATTCTTATGGTTTAATATCTTTCCATTTCACGTCCGTTATAAGCAGCCTTCTTAAATTAAAAAATAAGTTGTTTTTTCTTCATTTTCTGCATTCAGAGTTATTTCCCCTGCTTTTTTCTCGGCTTTGTCCATCATTGTTGAAGTTCTTTTCTCTCTTTTTATCTCTAGTGTCTGTTTTGTTTTCTATGCTGTTTTTTTTTTCGCTTTTATCATTTTTTTTTTATCATCTTTTTATTCCACTCCATACTAGACCTTGAAATCTTGTTCTATGCCCATTGACTTCATTCATTCTTTGATGCTATTTCTGGCTTTTATTTGACTAAACATTCTTTTGTTCTTATTTCTTCATCTGTAAGCCTTTACTTATTGCTTCTTTCATTCATTTATATGTGATTCATTCGTTTTTTATCTTTTCTTGTTTAATTTCATTTTCACATATTTTTGTTGTTCTGAATCGTTCATTTACAATCTGCTTTACTTTCCTATGTTTTTCTTTAACACGCCATTTTTTTTTCATCTTTTATAAGAATTAAGCAAAATTATTATTGTTTTTTCTTCTTTCCTCACCTGTAAATTTTACAACATTTGCCATAGGGCTTTTCGAGCCTATTTCAAAACTTCCGAGTTATTTTTTACGCTTTTCTTTTACGTTTTTGTTTTTTTCTCTCATTTTCCTTCCCAAATATGGTTCATTAATTTCCCTTTAAAAATTCTGATCTTATTTAATTTTTCTTCATTGTTCTTTTGTTTTCACTTTCTCTTTCGGAAACAATTCTTTTTATTTAATTTTGTTTCTTTTGCTTTCGTTTCTTTTTATTTCATCCTTTCCGGCATTCTTTCTTTCTCATCTCATTCATCTTTAGTCCTCTCTGTGTTAACATATTTTTTGTTCTGTCTTTCAGACTTTACGGTTTGCTCAGACTCCTATCATTTCCAGGATGCCAACTGATAACAAACCGGTAACAGAGGAATTCGAACACTTGATAAAATTTAATTCGCCTAAAATCCTAGCAAGCATTGTGCATTTCACGCGAATGCAAACACAACAGACCCCAAGACGTGTTTTCTACGCCGATCAAGCCAACATGGTAGCATAATTTGTTTTTACCGTTTCCTCTCGACGAAATATGTTCTGACAAAGGAGCAGATTCCGCAAGATTAAGTCTATTTAATCAATGGCGCTTAGCTGCTCGCCTTTGAGGGGAAAAGTCATATAAAGACGAAAAAATGAAAAACACACACACATATATATATATATATATATATATATATATATATATATATATATATGAAATTCTTTTCGTTTTGACTATAACTGTCATAGCAAAAGCTTCAATTAACCAGGATTTCTTCTCAGCGTGTCAATTAGGATGACAATCCACAAACTGAACACGTGATACCAGAAAATAGATATACGCAGGGATATAGACATTGAATGTGTCCATATACACAGACCTATATACAGACACATATGTACACGCATATACACACATATATATGCAATGAAACGTATTTTGATTTGATTTTGACTGAGATTGGCACTTCAATTTTTAAAGGAATTTTTGAAGTCGGCGTATAAGTAACTGTGCATTGAGATCAAATCTATAAGGAAAATGTCCAAATTCATAATGCTTTTTACACAGCAGTCAGCAGCATACACAGGGATTTGAAAACCTTTTATATTAAGTCCAAGCAGCTTTCCCTTTCTAACAGAAAGGGATAACGCCTGGATTTACAGGTAATCTCTCTGTGATTAGTATTTTTACCTACTTTTTATGCATATATTTATGTTCTGTTCTCGACTGGCTCTGAACAGCAAGGAGCAATAACCGGTTATCCAGTTTTTGCTGTTTCATTTATTTATTTTTTTGCGTTTCTCTTCGAGTCACTATTTTACTGGGAGTATTGGTCTAGTTTTATAGATTTATTTAACTCCCGGGTAAAAGGCTAAATCGAAGCCTTCGTGCCAGTACGGACATACCAAGTGGAACGGCGATCATCTCTTTGGTTCATTCCTGTATATTGAGCCGCTATAGCCCGCAGGAATAAATTCTTCTGATTATACCAACATGGTAGTTTGGATCATAACAGATGCCACTTTCTATCTACACACAATGAGTGTAATCGTGTCCTAAACGAGGTAAAGTCGCTATTTGCTAACAGAATGAGATACCGTATAGTCTCTCATAAGTTTGGTTCTATAGATTATTATTGGCTCTGTAAGTGTGTGTTGAACAAGTGTATATCCTCAATCCCCCTCTCTTCCCTCTGTTTGAAGAATTCTCACCTATCCCTGCAATTTTTCGTAAGGAAATGTACTCCTGAATTGACTAGTACTACACTCTCCACGCTACACAACAAATGACTTTCTTCTTGCTTTACAGATTACTGGAAATTCTTTTCCCTATTCCTGTCTTTATGAACTCTTGTGAAGATTAGAATTCTGAATGGTCTCATTAGTCTTTTACCACTTTTTGGCAAAGTACTAAAGGCTATGTTCGATTCCAAATTGGTAAAACATCTCACTTCACACGGCCTTCTTTCAGATAAACAATATGTCTTCAGTTCCTCTATATCAACCTCTATATGTGTTACCGGATATTAATGATTTTAAAGAAAAAAACTTGCAGTTCCAACGAATGATATATTTTTATGGAAATATTTCGACTACCAGTTGCCAGTCTTGGTCACTCCTCAATTTGAGTAAAAACAGTGCAAACAGTCCATAAAAATAAATCATTCTTTGGAAATACAAGTTTTTCTTTTCTTTTAATTATGCAACTACCAACAGAGACAAGCATCCTAACTTGGGGCATTACTGAATTTGTCTATCCGGGGTTAGATAAAAATTGTGAGCCTTCAGCATTGGCTTAAGCTATTTCCAAGTCGTTTCACAGGGAACATTGACTTTCCTCACAAGCTCAAGGGCTATGGCGGAATATTTGATCTAATCTAATCGATCTTAACAAATCGTGTAATGAAACTTGAATTGAACGGCCACGCTTCTAGATCATTTCACATTAATGCTGGGGTTCACCAAGGCCTCTTTCTTTGAACCAACGCTGTTTCTTACCTTCATCAATGACCTTCTCGATATCATAAGTTTCCAAATAGATATTTATGCTGATGACACAACTATTTACTCTTGTCTTAATAGTAAATCCGATATGTCTGACAAAATAAACTAGCAGATGCTCTCGAAAATGGCCTCCACGCAGTTGTTAACTGGAGCAAGTAATGACTTGGGAATTCTACCTTCTTCAAAATTCTTCTAGTTAAAATGAAAGAAAGGTCTATTTATAAATTTACTCAGGATAACGTTGTAGAGTGGTTTTCACAGTGGAGGCTTGTATTTCACTAAATCTGTCCTAAAAGAGCCTGACGTACAAAACGTTAGGAACTTGCAATAATAATTAATGACGCAGCAATCTAGTTGTGATGGTTGATTCTTCAATGTCCGACAGACTCACTCAACACCACTGAGCCCAACTGGCGACCGCTACTACTACTACTACTTATTATGTGTGGGAGAGTCTATTAATAATAGAATAGGTATGTTCAGGTATGACAGCCGAGAAGAATGCAAGGAAGAACATATATTACTAGCAATACATTTTTACCAACAATACATGTGACTCTCGACAAAAAGCCTTTAATTAAAAATAAGTCAATGAAACTTGATCTACACATTGATCTTTTACAAAGAATTCATATTCTATTCCTACGATCCTATCCTAACACTTTTGTCGCATTAAATAACACATTGAGGTTGATATTTCGAAAAACATAATAAACTAGATCAATCCTGCTATCTACGTACTTCAAATATTTAAATACAACTTCAATAATAAATTGTGTGTTCATGCATCCTGTTTTTAATGTAATTCTTACTCACTAAAGTCTTCACATTCTCTTTCACTCCCAGTAACCCTTGCATCTTAGTCACATTATCGTCTTGCTTACGGTGAAATGATTAAAAATACATAAATAAACAACTCTTTTTAAAGGGTATAGAATATATTTTAATAATTGTTTCCTTATGGTTTGTGGCATCTCCTCAAAATCAAGATGTATAATGAGATATATTTTGTTTAAAGTAAGTTGTTAGTTTTGCTTCTGAATAACATCAAGTATTCTGTATCTTTCTTTAAAATTTGTTCTTGAGTTTTAGTAGTTGTCTGATGCTAATTGGGATGTGCAGATGTTGTAAAGGAAATCGTCTTCGGAAAGGTCTGATAATCTCTTATTCTTCCATCTATGGGTTGAACAGTAGAGTAGAGTGCCTTCTGTAGCCTCGGGTGGTAGCCAGTCTTAGTAAAGAAATATTCTGAATTCGAAACTGCGGCGAAGGCAATACGAATCAACAACTTTACGGAGAGACCATAGAAATTCACAGATGATAAACAACTGAAAGTTGTGAAGAGAAATACTTGTCTAGATTAGGGTAAATCGATAAGTTATCTTCTACTTGAAAAAATAAAAAAATAAGCGCCAAAAACTGTATTTCAATTGAGAAACAAACATACGAAAATGTATTTCGAAATTAAAAAAAAAGAAAGCTACACTTCAAACCGAAACATGAAAAGGCGGAAAAAACGTGACATGACAGCCATTGGCATATTCATAGGCAACACTCGAAAACTGCTAATGAACACATAGCGCATGTAGGCCAAACACAAAACTGACAGAAAAAATATTCTTTTATAATAGTATATGAAGTTTAAGACATGCAATGTTTATGAAAGTTCAGCACATGCATACATTCATTAAGAGCAGATAGACCACTCTTTCTAGCAATCCCAAATGATCCGCGGGGCTGAACAGGCAGGAGTAAACCAAGGAGAATGATATAATTTCACTTTGTATTTCTGTGCTAATGCGAAGGCTTCGATCCTGGCTTTCACCCAGGAGTTACACAAGCTTATAAAACCAAGGAGGAAGTCAGGAATAAGGAAAACAATTATTACTCATCGTAAAATGGTGTATCAAAGAGTAAAAGAACAAAAATGGAAATTTCAAAAAATGATTTAGCAGTTATCAAAAAAAAAAAAACGAAAGAATCATCAAAAAGGAATAAGCAGTTATTACTCCTCGCTAATCAGAACAATTCGTGAACAAAACATATATATGTCTATAACGAGCAAAAAGGGTGCCGAAAAAATTACCAATCAGCAGTATAAATAAGAAAGAGATTTCATGTAAATTTATTGGATATTCCTTCGGATTACAAAGGGAAGGCTGCTTGGACTTAATAATGAAAGGTTTCAAGTAATCTCAGATGGTAATCCGTATGTCTGCTGCTGACTAATTTGGAACAATCTCAGGTAACAGACGAGCCCCAAGTCGCATTATTTATGTTTTCTGTAGTAGTCGATCCGTAAATATTAAAAAGCTTTAATATTCTTTAAATAATATTTCAAATTTTCTTTCACAATAGGATATAGAAATTCTAAACTACTCTAGAGACACTGAATAGTGTATACTTAAATATTCGTAAACCTACAGTTAAGAATTGTCGAAAAAGAAAATAATTTTAATGAAATAACTTTCGTTTTTCTTGAACCAAATTTGTATAAATAAAATATTTAATAAATCAATAAAATTTCATTGAATTTATATGAGAGACAGACGTCAGAGTTTCGCGTTAAAACGCTGGTTAAATGTTTCATAAATCTGTTGAAATTATTAACAGGTAACCTACTTATAACCTTTGAACCAAAGCTTCGACATTTAAAATTTTGACCACTTCAGTGTTTATTTAAAACCACACAACATTTAAATCTATAAGCCGTGAAAATATTTGTTTAATATCACAATATTTAATAATATTATGCATGTCTACATACTAAATTGTCCATACAAATAAAATATTATATAGATATATTGATATACAAAGAGATATTGGATAAAATAAGTCATATAATAGACAGTCGTAGTAAAAACACATGACCGCTTAGAATATCGTCGGATTCATACATGTGATGCCTACAAAGAAAATGGCACGCCCAATTCACTTCCATGAACATTGTCTCAGATCTTTTGATTTATTTCTCGCGATTCTTTGTACTTTTTCCGGAACAATAGAGACCAAATTTGATATTGGCATTTTTCTGCCAAATTTTCTGACCAGCCAGAACTGAAGCGATATGCAAGGATAACGCGAAGATATGAAAGTGTTTTTTTTTTCTTCGATTAATTAACTCTTCTCTTAGAAAGGAGGCGATGTGATCGGTTGATTCGCCTAGAGTCTTTGCCTCGAGAGACGCGATGATACATGATGCTTGTGAAGAGATCTAAGCATGAAAATGTATAATGGAGGGAAGCTTAACTCGTTCAGAACGAAGGCAATATTTTCTGTACCAAAAGCAAGTGCGATCTAGAGAAGTCGGTTAGACAACAAAACAAAGCGTCCTGTCTTTTGATAAGTTTTGATTGTGTATTTTTTTTCATAAAATCTCAAAATGTATTAATTATTTTTTACTTTGAGAATAACAATTTTTTCAGATACAAGTCTTACTATTTAACACATAACTCCCAGTAGACCTTTGCGTCTTAGTGACATTATCCTTTCACGTGGGGTAGACAGACAATATATATATATATATATATATATATATATATATATATATATATATATATATATATATATATATTCAATTTAAACGTTATTTTTGGT
Organism: Acanthosepion pharaonis; assembly: GCA_903632075.3. Taxonomy (NCBI): domain Eukaryota; kingdom Metazoa; phylum Mollusca; class Cephalopoda; order Sepiida; family Sepiidae; genus Acanthosepion; species Acanthosepion pharaonis. The sequence goes on from CAHIKZ030001713.1 coordinate 6,702,573, forward strand.
GGATACTCGTATTTGAGTAAACCGTCCGTTTATTTATTAAACAATATATATATATATATATATATATATATATATTATAATAATTTTTTTTAAATATAATTCCATCGCTACATAAGAATTATCATTTTCAAAAACAGAAGCTAAAATTTTCAATTTCACTTAAAGAAATTAAATTAAAGCAACTAGTTCTGTTTCATCCTCAAGCGAATTTTTGAATTTTGAAATTTACAAAACTTTATAAGCATATATATTGGTAATATTCATTTCTATGGATAAGAAGAAAACTAATTATTTTAATAAGGGGTGGTAGGATATTCATTTTCACTGACAACTATTCTATCAACATATTAGTTACTTTAGAAAAGAGGTTAAGTCAAGGTAGGTCGGGGTGTCTTTTTCAAACGATTAATGACACCCGTTCAACGCATATCGTCTACTCTATTTCAACGACAGAAATTTTTTGGCAGTTTTGTTAAATGTGTATTTGTATTCATAATATATATATATATATATATATATATATATATATATATATATATATATATATATATATATAAAGGCTCAAACACTAATATTCCATGGTTATAATTTATTACATTGAATCGTAATCGTGATCCAATTCATCAAACCTACACATTCAAAAAGAAATCGGAAAATATCCATTTGAATTTGTCTGATGAATTGGATCGTGATTACGATTCCAATGTTATAAATTATAACCATGGGATATTAGAGTTTGAGACTTTTGTATTATATTCTTACTCTATCCTGGACATTGAGTTCTACCTGGATTTTATCCTCTTGGGAATTTCTGTATCTATCTATCTATCTATCTATCTCTCTCTCTCTCTCTCTCTCTCTCTCTATCTATCTATATATATATATATATATGGACCACTAATATTATCAATAAATATATATATATATATATATATTATCAAACCGTATTTTAATATATAAGTATATTCTTCTGATATTTAAATGCAATGTCATTCATCTTATCATGTGTCTTTTATGTGTTGTTTATTGTCTGTTATTGTTTTCTGTTTCTATCACTACTTTTAAAACTTTGTATCTTAGTGTTTTTTTTTATCGCATTGCTTGGAATGAACTTATTCAGTATATCTCTACGATGCTGAACACATTTTTTATTATTGGTGAGTTGACTTCTTACAACGAATGTAAATACGTTTGTCTTTTTTTTTTTTGAAACACTATTATTATCAAATAGGTAATCATGTATTCTTTATAGTTTGAAATAACCAGTCGAATGATCCGAATGCTCTCTATTCCCTTGATAAGAAGAAGAGTCATGTTTCTTAGAAAGTTCTCTGTCAAGTTTTCCAGTGTAAGTTGTCGTTCATAAATATGAACATTTTGAGGCCACTGGCAAAACGAATGGCATTATTACATAAGATTTTTTTGTGTGTGTGTGTGTGAGGGAAATGCATTCTATTGCTGATGTGAATAGAAATAAAGAAAAAAACTGATTTCTTCTGATTTTTTCAATACTTTTCAATCTGTAAGAAATGATAGGAATAACAGAACGAAAGGAACGTAATTTAATTGGGTAGAAACTATTTTGATTTCCTTAATTGCACCTTTCTGGCATCTCCGCCTACACCAAGCGAAAAATACAACAATTTCCTTTTCTTTCTTTTTTTTTCTTTTATTTCTGAGAATATACAAGACACAATGCCGAAAAGAATAATCATTTTTATTGACTACATGAGTAAAAACAACTTTGCTTCACTTCCTACTCAAAATGAAATTTTCGTTTAATAGGTTTATATTGAATTTCTTATTCATTAATGCGCATGTATCAGTTCTGAAAAATCAATTGTTGGTTATTTTGGAAGAATTGCTTTCAATTGCTATTGTTCTACCATCGTTTCGACTTGGTCGAAAAACGATACTGAAATCCCGCATACAAGATTCGGCAGAAATACATCCCACATATTAAACTCTTACTTGTATAGTACTAATAAACTTAGACAAGTGACAAAGATGTTTTCATATAACTAATGACGTACCAATTCTTTTCAGATACGATCAGTTAACATTAAGGGTCGGACGGGTGAATATCGTGTGTTTGCTCTTGAAATGCTTTTTTTTTTTAATTACTGGTGAATATGTAATTGCAACACAGAGATATTTCCATGATCAATTCATGTTTGGTTGTGTTGATATTGTTCGAGATAGAAAATTGATACTTTTATGCGTTCGGTGCATAAAATAAAACACAACGCGAAGAGCTTGACGCGCTTGAATTCTTCGGGTGATGGTAAACTTTAGAAACCGTCTACAACAATATAATAGAGAATAGACGCCACCATTTGTAGGATACTATTTTAAGAATAAAATGAATAAAAACTATAGGTCTTTGTTTAAAAGACAGTAAAAGATTTTCTAAAAGTTGTTACCTTGATGTTTCTGAAAACCTTTAATAATGGTAAGTATTTCTGTTGCACCCTGCATAATGGCACATTTATATAAATAACCTTTAAAATGTGGGAGGTATTTCTGCTGCACCCTGCATAATGGCACCTTTATATAAATAACCTTTAAAATGTGGGAGGTATTTCTGCTGCACCCTGCATAATGGCACCTTTATATAAATAACCTTTAAAATGTGGGAGGTATTTCTGCTGCACCCTGCATAATGGAACCTTTATATAAATAACCTTTAAAATGTGGGAGCTATTTCTGCTGCGCCGTGCATAATTGTTGTGGAGTTATTTCGCAGTCGAGGCTTGTATTTGTACTAAATCGGCCCTAAATAGTTCGACGTACAAAACGTTAGGAATTTGATATAATAGGTATTACGCAGAGTAATTTTGTTGTGGTCGCTGACTACTTTCGTATTCGACTAACTGTCGACTACTGTCGTCCGGCATCGACTAGTATTTAGTCACCCCTCCCCCCACGAGGGTATCATGTGGGACAAGGTCAGTTTAACGTGGGATCTCCGACCCTTTGAACCCGTATAAACGGGTTTAGGGTCGGTTTACCTCCACGAACGAGACTCTGCCCTTCGGTAGAGCCTCGTTCGGGTCCCTCCCCGCCCGAAGGCAAGAGTTCAACCGTTCAGCCGGTCGTCTGACTATCGACTGACCCTCGTTGCTCTTACTACTCCTACTTATATTAGGTGGGAGAGTCTATTAACTATAGAATAGGTGTGTTTCACCATAACAATAATGGAACCTTTATATAAATAACCTTTAAAATGTGGGAGGTATTTCCTCTGCACCCCACATAATGGAACGTACTCGACGACAAATTAGATATATTAGTCGAAACATGTCAGGAATAAAGCAAACGGCAACGCTTTCAAACATACAGTTTCATACAAGTTATATGAGAAATAGATGACTGGTCAATGTGACTTAATATTTTTAACAGTGTATGTTTATAAAATCAATTCGGAAAATTCTATCAACATTTATATCATAGCAAAAGAGTGGAAAAGATTAAAAATGTCCGTTATGAAAATTTGAATTGACCAGTTTCTTCTACTTTGTCCACACAAAATTGCATATCATTGTGTACTAAGAGACTGAAACAAATGTGTACCTATATTCCGTCTTTATTCGATAGATGTTAATATTATGATTAATCTTAATTCTTGATGGAATAAGCTGATGGCGACTTCTAAGACAATAGAACATCAGTAGAAATTCTCCCATTGCATCGGTAAATAATTCAGCTTAACCGCTTTAAGAAAATATTGCAAATCCAATCATAAATATGAATCGTAGTAGTTATTTTAAGAAGTTTATACAAATGAAATGATTTAGAACTGACAACTTTTTCCATTTCACTGAAACAGACGTCAAAAAATTCTATCTTCCCGCTATATACCTTATCTACGAACACGAATGGGTATGTCCCAATCCTCATAAATGCGTTGGACACTATTATAAGTGAGGGTAAGTCTAGCAGTGGTTTACCTACTTAAAGCCGCTGGCGAGTATTGTATTTTGTTGATGTTATAAAGATTACCATTTGATTTTCAACTTCCGTTTTGGCTATTCCTCATTCAGTAACACTTTCTAGGTAACAACACTTCCCTTCGCTCTTTCTTTCGTTCGTTCTTTCTTTCGTTCATATTTTCGTTCTTTCCTTGGTTCATTCTTTCGTTTTCTCATTGAAACCGATATGTCATTATACATATGTCACGCGATCAAAACGGAATAATCTATTATTTATGAGCAATTGGCAGGTCGCAACAGCCATGTGAACTGACTAAAGAACTAACTACCGTAGAAGCAGAATTATAACCATGATTTTTGTATTCAATATTAGACATTTAATATTAGTATTAATATTGCTATTTTGATTAAGTATTTATGTGTTCGCTGCTGTGGACGTACTTAAATGTCTTTAAAAACCATTCATCGCCTGCAGTCGATGTACATATACTGTGAGATGTCGATCCCTAGCGTTTATGCTATCAACTAACTAGCGATCACTGCCATTTCTAAACCAGCGTAGACATACAGTAACGCACAATACGAACTGTTTTTGCGATGTAATTGTGCGTTGGTGTGCCATTTACTTTAGTCTATACTGTATAGTATTGAATCAAAACCAAAATGGCGCCTCCTATGAGAATTCGCCATTAGCGTCATAGTAATTTCGATAAAATAGTAATTTCATATTTTTTCTTTAATGAACCAAAATAACAGCCTTAAAATAATACAACGGTGAAAATGGTAACTATGAATGTATTTATTCTCTAGTTTTAATATTTTTAGTATTTTATTTCGATTTCCTTGTTTCTATCCTCTCCATCCATCTGTTTATTCAGTTGATGGAAATAGGGCGGAAATGTTTTAATCGACCGAGTCTACTGTCCTCTGGAAAATAAGCTTCCTGTAATATGATCTTCCTTTGCCAGACTATAAGTTCCTCTCGTCTGAAAAGGTCAACTGAGCAGCAACTAACACAACGAGGGAATTCTCTGTGGCTGATACTTCAGAAAGCTATGCCCTTTTCTTTCGTATGAGCTTGATGTTAATATCTACTTTTTATCTATTTATTTCGATTCTTCTGAAGATTCCTTTTTTCTTTTTTTGGGCTTCTCCATTTTCCGTCTGTTTCCTTTTTTTTTTCTATGGGCGACAAAGAACTTTTCTCGGCCTTCTTGCAATCTCCCTCAACGTAGCAAAGATATCTTTTTTCAGGAGATTAAGGGATTGGTTTCAATTTAGAGCAACGTTTAACCTTCGCGCCCTTAAAAAATAGTGTGTCAAAAGGACAGTTTTTCCCATGACACTCCTTTTATTTTAACTAGCCTCACTCATCGGCAATCGTTATTGTCTTAAAAAGCGATGATTAGAATTGTAATAAAACCTAAATATATGAAAGGGAAATTATACATTTTCTTTATCCAGAACTGACAAGCACAATAATAAACACTATTAAAGCTTTTAATGAAATAAATATAAAAAATATAAACAAAATATCCTGTAACTATCTGTGGGCATTGTAACGACTATAGACCTGAAAGTTGAATCAGAAAACTAAATTCAAATACGAACACAGTCTGTTGCTTTTATTCTTATACTAAAGCCCGATAGAAACGGTTCTTCCCGCTCAACTTTGAGTTCAAAGCATTATAAGTTAAGGAGTAATCACCGTTATAAACAGTGGATAACTAACGACAAATAATTTTCGAAGACAACATGAAAATTCACATATGATAATAACAAAAAGAATCGCCTATGTCCTTAAGAGACCGAGTATTAAAAAGTAGTTCACAATTCAACATTTACGTAATAAAATCTCCAATGATTAACAGTAAGATATACATATACACACACACAAGAAGAACATGGATCAAGGCAACAGAAGATGACAACTGACATTAAATATAAATTTTCGAAGATTATAGTTAACAGAGAAGCAAGTAAGAGGAAGGGTGTTCCACTGTTGGGAAGTGCGAGAGAAGAAGGTGTTAGAGCAGAAGAAGCGGTTACATTTACTATTTCGGCAGTAAAAGGGTGCAGATTCACGCAGTCATGGCACCAGTGAAAATAGCTCGTCAGAGCAGATGCCATGAAAATATTAACAGAAAAGAGAGAGGGAGGCCACATTGCGTCAGTGAGAAAGCGACTGGAGTCGAGACCCCAAATCAAGACCGATCACATGCCTTATCTATTTTTGATTTTGTCGAGATCCTCGAGAGGAACAGTGCAGGCATATATATATATATATATATATATATATATATGATGAAATATAGTTTTATGGTGTGCTGTAATTATCGGATAAAGTGCTCAATATCAGAGATAGAGCGTGTGTAAATATAAATATAAAAATGAACATTGAAGTCAACACTCAGAGGCGACAGGCTGTTTCATGCTGGACGCAATCGTGAGTGGGTAGTGTTTGTCCTGCATTACTGAGCGGATGATCTTCTCTAGCGGAAAACGGCTTGTCAATGGATTCGACTAAATGCGATTCGCATCATATTAGTGATTTCGCCTACCGCCAAGGACTTGAAGGGAAGATGGCCGCCGCCAAGTTATCTACAAACTCACTGAAAGTATTATGAAGAAAGAGAAGCAAAATATAAGTGCTGGATCGATTCCTGGGTTAACAATGACGTCGCGTCCCATTGAATCGCTTCACGATGGGCGTGATAAGTCAGCTACTTTAAAACATATCAGATTATCAACCGAAATAATTTACAACAGGAACCTGGAACTTCCGCACCCTATACACCCCCGGAAGTACCCAAGAACTGAAACGTTATCGCTGAGACATCATTGGGATCTCTGAAGTCAGATAGATTGGTTTTGGCGAAAAACTACGCAAAGTGGACATAAAATTTGCTTTTCTGGAGATGAGAAGAAGCGTGGAGTTGCATTTATTGTAAGGAAAGAAATTAAACACAGTGTAATCAGATTTAATCCTATTTTCAGCAGACATTTCCATCCGTGTGTCAGCCAGACCATACAACATGAACATCATCTAGGCCTATGCTTCAAGATCAGAACACTATGATGTGGAAGTTGAGGAATTCTACGAATTATTTGAATTTACCGTGAGAAAATTCCCCCGAAAAGACATCATGCAAGAGGATTAGAATGCTAAAACAGGATTGGTAACATAAACACACTGGGCAGGAATAGCATGAACAACTGGAAAATTTGGCATTGTGGAGACAAACTACAGATGTCTCAGGCTGCTCGAATTTGCCAGAAATCAACAATTCAGTCTGACCAACACTCTGCACCCCCATAAGCTACCCCGAACCAGAACCTAGCACTCAGCTGATGGACAAATCCATAATACTTTTACTTTGGTTCCACAATACTATAAATCCAGGTTTAACAAAGTAAAACAAAGACACTTCCTGGTGCAGACATCGGCAGCGATCATGATCTTGTGATGACGATTTTTAAATTAAAGGTGAAAACTAAGCGCTGTTCAAAGGGACTCTCGTATCCTCTTCGACCTTGAGAAACTAAAAGACCCTAAAGTCACTCAATTGTTTCAAACCAAAGTTGGCAGCCCTAAACCTACTTAACAGTGATGTGGACACTTTATCAGATCACATTAAAGAAGTGTTACTCACAACAGCTAAGGAAGATATGGGTAACCGACTAAGGAAAATCCAGCTGTGGGTTACGAACGAAATCTTGGATTTGTGTGACAAGAGAACTGAAGGGAAAGTATCACTCAAGTGATGATATCTATACCCAATATCAGGAAGTGCACATGACACTAGGAGAAAGATTCGGTAAGCTAAGAAGAGCAGATACAAAATAACTGCAAAGCCATTGAGAAGGATATGCTTACAGGCAATAACAAAAAGGCCCACAATATTCTCAAATGCCTCACTAAGACCAGCCACCCGAGAGCAACGGTCGGAAAGGATGAGAATGTTAAATTGCTGACGGACAGTGAGCATATCTTCCATAGATGGACTAAAGTGTGTAAGGGTTTATACAATTAACAGCTCCACCCAGACGTCTTCATATTTCAAACTGACCAACACTCCACAGAGGAAGTCGAGTCCAGTCCTTCAATACTGAAAGAGGAGGGTAAGTTGGAAGTAAGGAGTTTGAAATATGGCAAGTGACCTGGAGTGGTTAATATTCCATCTGAGCTGATAAAACTCTGAGGGGAAGAAACCATCAAAGCCATAACAGCACCATGCAAGATTTGGGAACAAAAATGGACTAACGAGTGGACACAGTTATTGGTAATATCCCTGCCAAATCCCAGGCAGTGTCGAAATTATAAAATAATAAGCCTGATCAGTCATCCTAGTAAAGTCCTGCTCTGTATCATTTTGAATCGTTTGAAATCCAAGGTTGGAGAACTGGTATCAAAGGAACAAGCAAGTTTTAGAGCCGGACGAATTACAATGTAACCGGTCTTCAGTTAAAGGATCCTCGTAGAGAATTACGTGTAAGATCAGAAGTACGTGTTCCACAACTTTGTCGATTTCAAGAAAGTGTTTGATCGTGTATGGTATTTGGCAAATCCTTAGAGAATTCTGTGTAGATAACGGAATTATCCAAGTTATTCAGGCCCAATATAAAGATGCCACCAAAGCAGTTTTTGGAAAACAAATGTGTGGATTCTTCCAGACAATTCACCCACATTGTTCAACCTATTTCTAGAGAGAATCATGCAAGAAATTCTGAACAACCGTAATCCTTCAATAACTGTACCCTACTTTTTGCCGGCGACATTAACCTCATAGCTGGTAGTAACAGTGACCTCTAGGGCTTGACCACCAAACTTGTGGAAAGAGCAGGATAGTATGGAGGTCAGTTCCGAGAAATCCAATCTAATGGTGAATAGCACAAACAGTAACACAGTCAACATTAGCATGAACGGGAATTCACTAGAGGAAGTGTCCCGTATTAAATACTTGGGAACACTCTTGTCTAAAGATGATATCTGCAGCTCGGAAATCTGCACACGGTTTGCCACACCTATGGAAGCGATGGCCAAGAATATGGAGAAGGAAAATCAGCTTTTAAACGAAGTACAGACTGTACAAAACGCAGGTAGTCCCAATTCTTCTATATGGATGTGAAACATGGACATTGTTGGCAGAAACAGAAGGAAACGGAGGTAAATGCATGAAAAAACCTCCTTGGCATCTTCTAATGGGAACATAGAACCAATGAGTTTGTGTAGAAAAAGATTGAAAATTTTGTGGACCACCATGACCCTCTTCTCGTAAATATCAAACGGAGAAAAATGGCGTGGTTTGGACACGTTACAATGCAAGGCAGCCTGTGCAAGACCATTATGCAAGGCACTGTTGAAGTTGGACGTAGCAGAGGATGCAAACGTCAAAACTGGTTGGACAATGTCAAACAATGAATAAGTATGACTATACCAGAATTGCTGATGGCTGTGCTTGATAGACCGTTCGGGAGGAGATTCAGATTCATATTACAAACGTCAAGGGGATGATGATGATGATGATGATGATGATGATGATGCATACTGGAGTATAATGATAGTGGATCAGTCCATTTTATTTTCGGGACGGGAGTCGGGTAAAATATTCTTTATTTTTCCTTATTTCCATATTTTTACCCTCCCCGTAAATTAAATTGACTGTTCCACTCCCTATATATATATATATATATATATATATATATATATATATATATATATATATATATATATATATATATCAATATTTAAGCTGTGGAACGGTCAGATTTCAATCAACACCTGAAAAACTGCGTTTTGCATGAAACCCAGAATTGTGCTACTCGTGAGGGAATATATATATATATATATATATATATATATATATATATATATATATGATAGAATATCGTTTTATGATATACTATATACATGTGGGTTAAAGAGCTCAATATCAGAGATAGAACGTTTATAAATATGAAAGTAGACATTGTAGTCAACCTATTTCATACTAATCTCAATCGTCCGTGGTTGCCTAAAACTGACAAACCGTCACTTCTAGGAGTTGACTTCATTGTCCACCTTTATATTTGCGCACACACACACACACACACACACACACACACACACACACACACACACACACATATATATATATATATATATATATATATATATATATATATATATATATATATATGAACAACCTAAGAGTTATATAATAAAATCACACAGCACTAAATATGAGATTGTAAATATTGCTCATAAAGGCATATATTACCAACGGAAATTCACAGAATTTATTATATAAATATGTGTATCGTCTGAAAATTTTAACATCATCGGTAGTTTAATAACAATTATATTGTGAAAACTTACATAATATGATCTGACACTGTTTTCGCAAGGCGTTTTATTAGCCTCAATCTTACTTTCGCTTAGCATTCTTAGATCAGTAATCACCCGGCAGCATTAGTGTGATTTTATGTGCATTTATTTAGAGAATTCTTGTCTGTCCAGACGCGATTGTATTCACGACGGTGAAAGAAAGCATATCTTTATTTATGAGCGTCCGTAATTGTGCATCTCTGCTTACAGTTAGATCTATACGTGTATGTGCGTGTGTATGAGGTTGGCCTCACAATATTAACATGTTGCTTATATAAGAAGACACTATTTGACTCCGGGTTTCAAGTGAATGGCTTTAGTCAAGTAGCGAATACTTTATTTTATTTTCAGATGATCATAAATCTCAGAAGACATGTGCTACTCAGGCAGCTAAAAGATTTGTGACGGCATTTAGTATGTATTTTATATATATATATATATATATATATATATATATATATATATATATATATATATATATATATATATATATGATAAAAGTATATTTAAAGGGTAAACTACTCAATATCAAGGATAGAGGGTATGTATGTATATAAAGTGAACATTGAAGTCAGCACCCAGAGGCGACAATCTGTTTCATGCTAGACGCAATCTTCAAGCCTGACGATTTCGTTTAGCATGTAATAGACTGTCGCCTCTGGGCGTTCACTTCTATATCCACTCTTATATTCATATATGTATATGGAATGGTATTTGGGCAGCAATCCTTGTTTTATGCATGTTTCGTTAAAGACGACTGATTCTGCGATTAATTTTTTTTTTCAATTTTTCTTTGCATTCGTACATTTTTTTCTGGGTATAAAGTGTGTAAAACTGTTCAAATGTTCCCAATATTTTCGTCTGTTTTGTTGGCCATTATCAAAGTTTTTTTTTCCTTTTTTTTAACTGAATATTCAGTCGTTATATATGTGTATCTATATTGATGAAAAGTTGTTGTTTTTTAATTTCCGAACACGGTCAGCACTGTATAGACGTAGTAATAATTAATATTATTGAGTTGTTGGATTTTTTTTTATTATTAATGCTTCCATTATTTTTAGCCGTTTCTTTTTACATGTGAATGACACTAATGTAGTCGAATTTTCCAAAAGTATGTTGCGAACGGAATTTGTTTTTTTTTTTTTGTTTAAGTTTAAATGGGTCCTAATTGAGCTATTGTCTGAAAATGCAACATGAGTCTTCTGGATATGCATGTAGTGGTATGACCAATATTTGGAATCTGTTTTAATTAGTATCATGCAAATTCCTAAATAATATTTGTCCTCTGTAATTTGGATCTGGCAAGTTAGTTATCATTATTGATGATGAGGTTATCTGTTTTTATAATAGGTAATTAATGTAATTTTCTTGTACTGACAGACAGTGCTTGAGTATATCTTTGTCATGTTCCTAAGAGAATATTCATTCTGTCTTTCTCTCTCCCTATACATGTATATATATATATATATATATGTGTGTGTGTGTGTGTGTGTGTTTCTGATATTACGATATATAATTTTATATATCAGCAAACATTATTTAGAAAAACAGTGTGACAAATTGGAAAACTGTTTTCCAACTTGTCATGCTATTTCTCTAAATATATATATGCACATGGTGGGAAGGTAAAACTTGCATATTTTTGGTATTGAAACAAAAAGAAACTTATTGTTGATTAATTAATTTATTTAAAGAAATACCAATGGTCCCAACATACAAAGACTAAACGAAAGGAACATTTTATTCGTGTTCTCCTTATTTCTCAAGTTACTGACTCCACACGCCCCGCTGAAAATTTTGCAACTCTTCTCCAAAAAAAAAAAAAAGATTTCATCTTGTCCCATACTTTTCCCAGAAGATATCCAAAAGACAGTTAACGTTTGACGAGAGGTTCCCTCAGTAGCATGTTATAAAACGCGCCAAACAGCATAATCTAGAAGTTTGAGATCTGGGCTCTAAGAGGGCCAAAATTTGATGGCCAAAAATTGGTAAAATAGGATTTGCAGAATTCTGTACTTTTTTTTAGCTATATGGGCAGAAGCACCATCCTGAGTTCATACATAGTTTCCGTCTGGGTAGTTGGTTTTGAGCCATGGTTATACATTATATCTCAGAGTCTTGTAACGGGCATCAGCATTAACTTATTTCATCAGGTCGTTAAAATTTGATAGGCATTTATCCCATCAGAGGCCACAACCCAAAGACCATAACTTGATCTTGATCTAGATGCTTCATTCTGAAGGTGTCCTTGACATAAGCTTTTGGGTGTGCAATGTATCTGTTATTTATGCATTTATTCCAAACTTCTGGCCTTCATGGATTTTGTCAACAAATGCTATGATGGTCTTTTTTAAGATTTGGGTTTTAAGTTATCTTTCATTGCTGTTCTGATAGTCTTAGCAACCACCCTGAGTTCAGTTGTTAATTTCTCATGGATTTCGTTGGGTCTTTTGAGATTTGAGAGTGTTGATGAAATTATTATGGCTTTTTTTATTGATTCCGCCACTTCCAGGCTTTCTTGGAATAATTCCCTTCATAGTCATTCTCTTCTTTACATTAAAAACCGTCCGTAGGGATACGTCAACTATGCTTAAAATCTTCTGTGGATGAACATGTGTGTTTATCATATCAAACACCGTTTGACGTTTGCTTACCTCAACACTCAACTTTTTCGCGATTATCTGAAAAAAAAAATGTAACTAATTATTATGCAAGATTATGATAATAAAATGCACTAGATTTCATAAAATTAGTTGAACTGCTTCATGAAAAAAACAAGTAAAATATTTAGTGCAAATTCTGCCTCCCCACCCTGTAGATATTAGCTTTGTCTATTTTTGTTCTACAGCATATAAATCTCAATTCGTTATTTAATGCCAACTGTAAGAAATCAGTTTGTAGACCAGGTTTCATTGACGTATTTTGTAAAGAGGGTTTCTGACGCGAGTCAAATGTATTGCTAGTATATTTTAAGTGTATTCCTGGTATTTTTATTATAAAAAAATCTATTTTTATACTGTCATGGTGTTTGACCCCAGTTTGGTGGTTAAGAATTTGTCCATAGTTGGAAACCTAACAGGTGCTACCACCCCCGGGTCAGGGTAGACCTAGGAACAAGAGCAATTAAGAGATAATTAGACACTCCTCAAAACCTCTCGACCAGAATCCTTGTTGCTGGATGTATTTTATTGTCAGACACAGGACGGTATATATTAGTACTTTATTATATCACTATTTAGAAATCCGACCATGATTTTTATTGATGCCCACAATCTTAACATTAAATATGCATGTGACATAGTGATGAAAATAACGGAGATTTCTACAGTAACGAAGATTTCTACAGTAACGAAGATTTCTATAGTAACGGAAAGCGAGAAAAAACACTAAAAAACAATTATAAGACAGACTGTACGAGTGTCAACAAATGAAACAGCCCAACATGTGAATTACGAAAAGGAGATAATACGATAAGTAGAAAAAATATCTAAGCTTTAGAAATTTTAGCAAAGGACGGAAAACACATTGTGGTAGTAATTCATGATTACATATATACTGGTTGTCCCCAAAATATTGACATCAATTTAAACGCAATTATCTAGAAAACTACTAAATCTTGCCCAATGAAATTGAACAGTGTAGGTTTTGAATATCATGAGTTTATTATTATTGTTGTTCAACATGTGCACTGCCTGTGACACGGTAGTTAAGCTCATGACAAAATACTCATTTTCACTTCCAAAATTACCCAACATGACAAATAACTATCAAAAAAGCAAAACCAAAACCAGCTTTTAAAAAAATCACCTTAACCCTTTAACATTTCCGTCTCTAACGTCCATGGCATTCGAAGCAACTTCTGCAGTGTGGAATCGACCTTAATGAGAAGTCTCCTGGTATACTGGCTCTTTGCGAGACCAACCTCGACTCGTTTATCTCCTCCTCTGACCTCTCGATCACTGGTTACCTTCCTCTCCTTAGAAGAAACACTCAGACCCACATGCACGGCCTTGGAATTTACGCCAAAGACCATCTCCCACTGGCAAGAGAGCTCTCTCACGAATCTCCAGACCACTCATACTTGTGTCTCCGTCTATCTCTCCTCAATGCTGCAAGCTACCTCTTCTTTCTCTATCGCCCTCCATCCTCCCAAGACTCTGGTGTACTCGAAAGCATTTACGACAATATAGACATCCGTTTGCTCATATATTCGTGTTCGGGGTTTTTTAAATCCACCATACCAAGTGGCTTAAAAGCTCTATAACTGAACTTGCTAGCATACAGACACTTGACTTTTCTATTTCTCAATCCCTCACTCAAATAGTTGGCTTTCCTACACGTTTCCCCAACAATCCGGGGGGTAAGGCTTTCTCTTCTCGGTCTCTGTTTCAGCTCCACCCCCGAGTCCTGTCGCGCCACGCCGCTTGGCAACTCTGATCATGCTGTAGTGTTTGTCAATATCTCCTTCTACGCAACCTCCAGCAAAGAATCTCCTATCAACAGAACATCTTTCTGTTATCAACAAACTGACTGGGACTCGTTGCGGGATTTTCTTTCGCCATGTGCACTAGGATGGGGTCTTTCAGCACTCCGTTCAAGCATGAGCTTCCGAAGTCTCCTCCTGGATAAAAGCTAGAAAGGAGGCTTTCATCCCAGCCAGGAAATATAAGGTTAAATCGCGCGCATCCCCTTGGTTCCCTGCTGCTTGCTCATCTGTCAAAAATTACTTCTTCAGCCTATATCGTAGTGACATGTCGGATAGCAACCGACGTCTCTTTGTCTCAGCCCGTAATGAGTGCAAGCGTGTCCTCAATAAAGCAAAGTCAATAGAATGAAACAACGCATTGCATCTCGTAAATTCGGCTCCTATGATTATTGGCGTCTCTGCAAAACCTTCAATGCTTCCTTTGTTCAACCATTTTAAGGTCCTAGCCTCCTCAGCTGATATGGTTGAGTGCTTTGCTTGGAAATTCTATTCCAGCTCAAAGCTCGACTCATCCAGTATACCCACACCCGATTTCTCCTGTCGAACCGAGACATTATTGAGCACATATTGAGCAGATAACCGCGTCGTTGGTATTGGGTATCATCTCAAAATTAGACTCCCATAAGGCTAGCAGTTGAGACCGTATACCAGCCATTGTCCTGAAGAAATGTGCTCCTGAACTGGCTCCTGTCCTCTCCAAATTATATAACTACTCCCTCAATGAATCCTGCTTTCCAGACTGTTGGAAGCCATCATCTATTGTACCTGTCTTTAAGAACTCTGGAGATCCTTCTGACCCATCTGACTACTGTTCTATTAGTCTCCTACCACTCTTCAGCAAAGTCTTTTAAGCTTTAATCAACGCTGAAGTGCTTAAGCACCCTATATCCTATGATCTGCTCTTTGATAAGCAACATGGTTTCTGCTTTGCCCGTTCTACACCTTATGTGTTCACGGCCATAACTGAAATTGTTTACGATGCTCATGCCATGGCTCTAGATATCTCTTTTGATGGGACCTGGCATGCCGGCCTCCTTCATAAGGATACGGAATTTCGGGTCGATTATTTGACTTAATACGATCATTCCTGTCAAATCGTGTAATGAAGATCGTCCTTAACGGATTCTCCTCCAATTCATTTCCATGAACGCAGGTGTTCCCCAGGGCTCTATCCTGGGCTCTACTCTGTTCCTTATCTTCATTAACGATTTCCTCGATGTCATCAGTTCCCGAGTAGGAATCTATGCTGACGACACTACTATTTACACCTGCCTCAATAGCAAGTCTGCTATCGCTGACAAAACTAACCTGGCCATTAGTCTCGAAAAGGACCTCCAATCGGTTGTAGATTGGGCATGAATTGGCTGGTTAACTTTAGTGCTTAAAACAAAACTGCTCTCGATTACTCATCACAGGGAAGCATCCCTGCCAACCATTAGAATTTCTGATGCTCATCTTCACGTGAGCACCTATTTGTGACTGCCTGGTCTCACTCTGTCCGCTGAACTGAGATGAAATAATTACATTGTATCAATTGCTTCATACACTGCAAGGAAAGTTGGTTCCTTGTTTCACACCAGAAAGTTTTTCTCGCCCGAGTCCATCCTTCAAATCTATAAATCAACAATTCGCCATTGCATGGAATACTGCTGCCATATATGGTCTGGTGCCCTGGTGCTCGCATTCAGGTCCTCGACAAAATCTAGAGACGGATAGGCATTGTGATTGGTCCTGTTCTGGCATCTCAGTCGGTCTCTCACAGACGTGCCGTCACCTCCCTCTGTCTTTTTTTACATATGCATTCAGGGTAACAGCTCTGACAAGCTACTTTCACTAGTTCCCAGACTGCATGAATTTAAGCGTGCATCACGGTTCCACCCTTTCACTGTCGAAACGATTAAATGTGGCCTTCTCTTCTACTCAAGAAGCTTCATGTCTCGCGTCTCCCGTCTGTGGAATTCCCTTCCTATTACTAGTTTCCTTGATAGCTATGATCTCCAACTATTGAAGTGTAATGTCAATTGACATCTCCAGATGCCCTGATCTATTCTCTGTCCTTCTCTTCATTCTTTCCTCTCGCTCCCACTCTCTGTAATCTTGGAATCTTGCTAAAAAAAAAAAAAAACTAACTATATCCCAATCCTCATAAATACATTGGGCACTATTGTAAGTGGAGGTAAAATGCTGTCTACGTAGTCCACCACTAGCAGTGGTTTACCTACTTCACGGCACTGGCGAGTTTTGTATTTTACTGATGTTATAAAGATTACCATTTCATTTCCAATCTCCGTTTAGGCTATTCCTCATTCAGTAACATTTTCTAGGTTACAAATATATATATATATATATATATATATATATATATATATATATATATATATACGTTATTTTTTTAGTGGATACTCGTATTTGAGTAGGCTCTCAGTTTATTTATAAACACTATGTTCATTTTCATATACCGGCCTGAATATTCGAGAAATATCCGCTCTTTGAACTGGCAGAAGAAAATAAATATACTATTTAATAAACGCGGTTTCTACTCAAATAAATATGAGTATCTACTAAGATATAACTTTAAAAAAATATGTCGGGTTAATAAATTAAAAAGCACCCATTTCTTCACACACACACACACACGCATACAAGCGCGCACGCACACGCGCACACACACGCGCACACACACACACACATAGGTGTGTGTGTGTGTTTGAGTGTGTGGGTCATTTAAAAACCTACATATTCTAGCTTTTTTATTAATTTCCATTTTACTGTAGGTGTTTTAGTGGATTCTTTTAAGTGCCAGAAATATTTTGAAAGGGATGTCTGATTTCTGTATTTATTAATCCTAAATGAAGTTTGATGTTGATTGAACATCTTTTTGAACTCATGGCTTGTGCAACCTATATAGATTTTTATGTTTTCGGTATTCTCAATAGATGAAATATTGCATTGGTATATTAATGATTCCGTGCGACATTTATTTTGTAGACAGTTATGAGGATTTCTACAGTTACGTAATTTTTGTTTATCATCATCTCTTTTTATTTTTATATTGTCTAAATTTCTTTGGTTTTTGTCTAGGTGTTTATTGTAGATATTAGCATTATGTTTCTTAATATTTTTTTTTAAGTTTTCAGTATGGCTGTAACTTAATTTTAGTGTATTTTTATTGAAAATAGTAGTTAGTTTATTTTCTCTCGGAAAGTGCTTAACTATTAATGCAAGGAATTTTTGTCCTAATTTGTTCTTTACCATTCGGTTGTATGGGGATGTATACAAAAGTATTTTTCTACTTCTGTTTTTTCTGTTTTCCATTTTCCTTTTTTATATAAATTAGTTTTGGGTTTTGTAGTCACTATCTTTTAGAGTTTTATTATAGAAATTAATATGTTCATAGAAAATATTCTCATTTGCTGAATTTGTACTTATTCTTTTTTCGATAGATAAAGGTATATGCTTAATTATAGATGGAAGATTATTTGATTTAGGGTGTATATATAAAGGATTGGTACTGGGTTTTATATAAGATATGTATACATTTTTCATTAAATCTAATGTTATATCAAGGAAGTTAATATATCATATGCATGATAATCGATCCAGCATGTCAAGAGAAGAGATCTAACATTTTTTTAGATGAGGTCTTGTAGATGTTATACATCTTTACAAAGTTTTATGGCCCGGTTCCTTGTACCACAGTGATAGTCCAAGGTAGAACCAATAAAGAAGAACTCGAACACGGATATGAAATAACACAGATATATTACAAACAGGAATATATACAGAGAAGTAGAAAGTGTTAGTACGAACAATTCAGGTTTCGTAGGGAGAACAATGTAGTCTCGACCAGTATCATTATTCAAATGTCTTGTAGTAATTGTCTGAACGTGACTCTGTTTCTGACTGTCTCTGACTCGACTGACTGACTCGCTTGCTCCTTCTGACTAACAGACTCCTGACGGACTTAGTATTTAGTCACCTCACCCCCCCACCACGAGGGCATCATGTGGCACAATGCCGGTTTAACGTGGGATCTCCGAGCCCGTGGGCTCTCCAAAAAATATGCCCTTTGAACCCGTATAAACGGGTTCAGGGCCGGTTTATCTACACGAAAAAGATTCCGCCCTTCGGCGTAGCCTAGTTCGGGTTCCTCCCCGCCCGAAGGCAGAAGGTTCAACCGATCAGCCGGGCGCCCGACTTCGGATTAAATGGTATTTAGTCACACTCCTACGATGGCATCATGTAGCACAAGGCCGGTTTAACGTGCGATCTCCGTGGGCTCGTCCAAAAATATGCCATTTGAACCCGTATACACGAGTTCAGGGTCGGTTTACCTCCCCGAAAGAGACTCCGTCCTTCGGCGTAGACTCGTTCGGGTTCCTCCCCTCCCGAAGGCAGATAGTTCAACCGATCAGCCGATCAGCCGGTCGCCCGACGTCGGACTGAACGGTAATAGTCACCACCCCTCAATGAGGGCATCATGTGGCACAAGGCCGGTTTAACGTTGGATTTCCGAGCCTGTGGACACGGCCAAAAATATGTTTGCGCATCAAAATGGAGCGGAGCTGGAAATGAAAAATCTTACCGATTTCAGTAATTGTTAAGACAGATTTCACTATAAATAACAAATACTACTTGACAACATGTGAAAAAGAGTGTGACAGAGAGAAAGTGAGAGAGATATTTCGGGTAGTTTAATGTGTAGACAAGTTCTCTTGCTTATTGTAAACGACTGCACTAAGTGACTCTTGGTTGGGTGCAGTTAAACAAAACATTTTTGGAAGATAATCGTTCAAATCGACACGTTCTTTACTTCACATTATCATCCTCATCAAATCTATTTCTTGTGTACTTTTTAGTGTCTATTGTAATTCTTGTTTTAATACGATTTTGAACTGTTTTTATTTCTCTTCATAGCTTGTATAGGCCTTGATGATTTGTTTAATTTTAGCCAAATATCTCACGCAAACATTTTACGCATTGTGTTTTTCGGTGCATTCCCAAGCCTCCGGCATGGTGACAAATAAACTGCAGTGCAGGTTGCATCTAGAGAGACACTTGCCATTATCAGAAGGAAAAGACTTTTATTTATTTGCTATTTTCTACAGTTTTTCGCGACATTTGTCATTTGGTGATTTTTATT
>CAHIKZ030001713.1:6725000-6795000 GCA_903632075.3 Acanthosepion pharaonis
TAACTGGTCCTGTCTCCGTAACCGCGTCTGGGTTGTATCCATACTAATTTCTTTCAGTTTCCTTTCCCGTAGAAGTTGCATATTTTCCTGTGCATATATTGGCTCATTCTATCATGCCGGGATTTATATTCAGTGGGTGCCAACACCGTGCAACCTGATACAAGATGATCAATCGTTTCTGGATACTTATCACAGAATCTGCATTTTGGGCTGACACAATATTTTAGTATATGTGCTTGATAATTCCTAGTTAGCAAGCATTGGTCCTGTGCAGCAAGGGTAAAACCTTCAGTTTCCGCTTTCAACCCTGCACTACGTAGCCACTGATGGGTACGGGTTTTGTCTACGTCAGCTTGTTTGGTACGGGCAGAGTATTGGCCATGAAGCGGTTTATCTTGCCATCGCTTCTGTAACTGGTCGGTTGCATTCGTCTTTGCTGTCTTTTTTTATCATTATTATTATTATTACTACTACTACTAATAATATTATTATTATCATTATCATAATGTTTTGTTTTTATATTACAACAATCACGAGCATCGTGATTGTCATCATATCTCCTTATTCCCGTCCTCCCCTCTGTTGACGGTGGCGAAGACGGCTGTGAAGGCCCAGCCTAGTCCCAAAGAGAAATGAGCAGGAATCACAGAGGAGTGTTTGGTGGTGGACGCAGCTGGGCTGGTCGGGCTCTCCTGATAGCACGTCGCAATTCCTCTTCATGTTGACATAGCGACTCGAAAGTCTAACCCCAACCCCTTGATAATTTCTACACTAGGAGGACGGATTTGAAGCAACGGTTTCCTAGGTCTCAGGGTCGATGTTGGCCTCTATCAGGGATGTCTTCAAGTGATGCTTGAAGCGTTGAATTTTCCAAACTGGATGATCCGTGTGATTCAAGTGGGACGCATTCTGGACACGTGACCCGCCCAGTGGAGGCAATGTTGAAGAGTGGTAGCCTCGAGCTTGGGAAGAGATGTCAGAGATAAGACCTCGTTGTTAATGATGCGGTTCTCCCAACTGGTGCAAACCAGTCTTCGGAGTTTCGTTTGCAGGAACAACCCCAAAAAATATACTATAGGAGAAACTGACCATAGTATAAGCTGTGTTATGGTTAATTTTACACTTTTCTACAAAATCAAAACAATAACCTAAAAACTCGAATTTTCTTCTTAAATTATCTCGTCAGATTGAGAGTCTCACTTTGATGTCAGACAAGGCCGACAACTCCTTCAGTAATAAATAAACTTTTAGCTCTATACAACCTGGTTCTCAGATCGATGGATAATAATAACTCCTAGCCAGTGAAGTATGTACGTCTCAGTGAGGATAATACTTAATCGAACATCGTGGACTGGCGTTACACAGTCACAAACACAGAAATATAGCAGATAACAAAACCCCATAACTTTAGGGCAATCAACAGCAGCGATAACTAAAATGGTTAACACATGTAACGCGAAGAGAAAATGATAAAAATAAAATTCTGATGTTCCGCATTACGTCAAATAGAAGGCAAGCAAGAAAGCCGTCATCAATACTGGAAAAAAAAAACAATAATAGTTACTAGGCTTGAAGAAACTTATTTTCATGAAAAACTCTTTCTGAGAGAAAGATTTTAGAAATTTCAACTGATGATAGAAACGGCTGCTCGGTCAATGAAAACCAAATATTTCCTTATAAGAAAATGGCTAATATTAGGTTTAGCGGTAATTTTATTCTGACTTAAAGTGTAGGTTAAGTATGAGAAAGTCAGTCTATTAACAGCTTTGGCATTCATAAAATGCTTATTTGTTTTCTAGAATGAACACTTCTGAATAATTCCAATTTACGTTTGTTTTCCAAGTCCGCTAATACTTTTGCTAGGCCTGTGAGTCTTTTACCAAATTCTCTGATAACGTCTGTCATGACTACCAGTTTCAGTTTACATAACTTCCTCAGATCCTTGGCCAGTTCACAATATTAATTAATATTTTTCATTTCTTTCAGGTCTTTTGTATGCCTGAACTGATAAATCCACTACTTACGATTTACCTCTTTTTGGTTGTCTTTCCTGTGTTGTTGTTGTTATTATTATTATTTTTATTATTATTATTTAAAAGAACATTACACCACCAAAGTTATGCTAGTGTACCAAATATACGAAACCCAATTTACCCATTATTACAGTCTGATGAGAGTACCCTTAACATATACATCACAGCCAAATGTGCGTGATATGACAATCAGTTCTGAAAAAAGCAATGCATAACAGTTTACGCAAGACCCAGTTAGAAATATCTTTAGATCGATTATTATTGTCTGTTCAGAGTTTTAAAATGTATCATGGCATTATTCATACGGTGTTTGGACTGCGTCATCAATAATAATAAAGCGCATTGCACACCGTTTTTCGATCTTAGCAAATCATAAACAGCCTGAAATAAAAGGTTGTAACTACTGTAATAACACGTAATTAAAAATTAAATAAATCATTAAAGGATTAACTTTAATTTTGCCTTTCGACGCAATTGCAATTATACCGTAAGTAAAAATTAAGCTGGGTACAATACGTTGCTCATATGTTTTTGGGGGGTTTTTTTGTTATTTTTATTTCCCTAGCACGCGTTACTGTGACGTATTCGAAATATTACATAGTCCGAGTTTTTTTTTTTTTTGTTTTTTTTTCAAGAGTGACTTTATGTCAAGGGATCATAAATAATGGTGGCTTTAAAAGAAAAGAAAAATAGGCGCGTAAAATAAATGTAAAAAAGAAACTACGGGGATCGGTTGCGTATACGAAGAAAGATTATGCCGAATTATGGTGTGGAATAAAGAGCAAGTAATTTTATTATTTCTAAATTTTTATAACTTTTATGCACGTAAGACGCTGAAGGTAAAACGCCTAAAGCCCCCAAACCCTCCACCGGGGATAACCTTAAGTCTGCCTAAAGTGAGGCTTCTAGTTTAGTATATAATACAATATTAAAAAAAAAAACTATTTCCACATCTAGCAGTAATGCCTCCCACTATAACCACCTCGTGAACACAGATGCAGAGCAGTTCAGCCCTTAGAGAAAATATCCATCTGGTTAAGGTCGAGCAACAACCATGTAAATTTGCGGCACTGAACGGGTTATTTACACTAGCCTGTTGACATTCACCAAGGCAAAACATGTCTTAAATCCAGTCCATTATTATTATTATTATTATTTTTACTCAGTAATTTTCACCCTGTACAAGGCCAGGTGTCCACTCCAGGTTGAGGGTTACGTTAAGGGTTTGTTTATAAGGATAGAAGAGGAAGATAATTGTTAAATCTAGACTTGAACAGTTTATGATTGCAGTAATCGAAGAAAAATCCTCTTAGGAGTCTATTCCACAGAGCAGGGGTTCGCAGAAAGAAGCAGATCGAGTGGAACGTAGATCTCACCAATGGAATATGGGAGAAATAGTTTGCAACAATGTAAGTGGCATGGCGGGTCTTTGCTTTGAAGGTTAGATCTGCCGGAACTAAGAAGTCATGTTCGCCATGCTTGGTGTAGCATCAGTATTATTGTTAACTATGAAGAATGTACAAAGTTCATGTTAAAAGGAAAACAGGAATCAACAAAAGGAATTCAACTACTTAACAATGAAATTATCGTGACATTGAATGAAAAGGAATATAATTAAATATCGCGAAATATTGGGAGCAGATCCGATTAAACGGAACGAACGAAAAGAAAAAAGTGAAGGTTGTCTTAGAACAAGGAAGATTCTGGTAACGTGACTCTACGACAGAAACCTTAAAAATCATATCCACAATGTTTAGAAGAAGAAAGGAAATAAAAAAATTGAAATTATTCATAAAGCTACATCTCAACAAAGAAGCTAGAAAACTGGCTATTTTAAACGAAGGAGTTCTAATTGTTAGTATATTTTTTTCCAACTAACCAATGAATATTAAAATAACAACTACGCAAAGCACACCATTTTTTTCTAGGGAACAGCAACCAAGAAATGTGTAATTACGTAACTGCCTTGGCTTGTCCTGTAGTATGTGACTCCCTACAATAGATGCCTGGATTTACATTGCACCCGTTGTGACGTCAGAGAAATGACAAGTGTAGTCTTGAATTGAGCTGCCTACCCATACCCCACCTCAAGTAGAAATTCACGTAACTAGCTCAGCTATACCAGGGTTGCAAGCCTGTGAGAAGAACATGTTGCATGCGATTCATAATTACCAACTCCGTATAGAGTTCAAACATCTCAGACAAAAATGTAAGGTCTACATTTAGGACGAGGTGCGCAGGGCCGCTCTCTCACACGGCTAGTCAGAATTGCCAACACATTGGAATAAAATAAAATATGATGTTAAACATGTGAGACTACCTCTCTTTTTGCCATTAATCGGCATGGTGATATCATTACAGTCCCAAAATCGGCATGTTTGGAGTAGTCAGATTCTATTTCAAAGTGGATATTCTAAGAACAGAAATTGGAGATTTAAAATTTGCAAAAATCATTCTGAAATGACAGTCAACGATACATATATTCTGAATATTTATTATTATTATTACTACTACTATTATTATTATTATTATTATTATTATTTATTTATTTATTTCTGATGTATAAACATTCCCTTCCGTGTCCCAACCTAAAGTTTGAAATGGCGTCATTACATTTTCGACCAATCATAATACATATTTTATATAAATAAATATCTTCGTAATCTGTGAGCTGTGCTTGTTGAGTACAATTTTTGTTTGCATTTCTTTAAGGTATAGGCTATCAGAAACCTCAACACTGAGTCTATTGGAAACTTTTCCAGTCAATCCGAGACCTCCATCTACTACTGGAATTATTAATATCCTCATGTGCCACATTTGCTTAGATTTCCACTTCAATATCCTTGTATTTTGATAGATTTTTAAAGATCGTCAAAAATACATTACAATCTGCAGCGATTGCTATGTCATTGAGAAAGCACATTCTGTTTCTGTGGTCTTTGATCGCGATGTCTGGGCGACTATCTTTCATTTTTCTCTCTCTGTGTATTGTAAAATTCTATAACATTTCTGCAGGTCCTGTTTCTGTAATCAGGTCTGGGTGATGTTCATACCAGTTTCTTGCAGTTTCCTTTCCCTAAATTTGCATATTTCTCAGTGCAGATATTGGCCCACTTCATCATCCCGAGTTTTCTATTCTATGTATGTTAACACTGTGCAACCTGATACAAGATGGTCAATTGTTTCTGGATATTTATTACACAATCTACATTTCGGTTTATTACTATTTTCCGTATTCGTTCTTGGTAATTTCTAGTTAGCAAGCATTGATCCTGTACAACAAGAATAAAATCTTTGTCTTCAACCTTTAACCTTGCACTGATGTAGAAAAACCGCTAAGAGGTACAGGGTTTTTATACATCAGCTTGTTGGGTACGGGCAGAGCATTGACTATGAAGAGGCTTATCTTGCCATCGTTTCTGCATTTGGGACATTACATTTGCTTTTGTTTTTAGATTCTTTGCCGCTGAAGTAAGTTTCTTAGTTTTGTTTTGTTTTACGCCATATCAACCTCAATGAGTGATTTAATGCCGACAAGATATTTATTGCTGGTAATTTTTTTTTCAGAAGTGTATTGCAGGTAATATTATTTTCAAAAATCTATTACTGATAATATTTTTCCAAAAAATGTATTGCATGTAATATTCTTTTCAAAAATCTATTACTGATAATATTTTTCCCAAAAATGTATTGCTGGTATTATTTTTTTTCAAAAACGTATTGCTAGTAATATTCTTTTTCTTCTAAAACATGTATTGCTGGTAATATTTTTCCCAAAAATATATTAATGGTAATATGTTTTTCCAAAAATGTATTGCTGGTAATATTTTTTCCCAAAAATATATTACTGGTAATATGTTTTTCCAAAAATGTATTGCTGGTAATATTTTTTCCCAAAAATATATTACTGGTAATATTTCTTTTATAAAAAATATATTGTTGGCAATATTTTTTCTCCAAAAATTCATTGCTGGTAATAATTTTTCATCAAAAATTCATTGTGGTAAAATCTTTTTACAAAAATGTATTGCTGGTATTAAAACCTATTTTTATACTTTCATAGTGTTTTGAGTCCTCGGAGTGGAGGTGAACTTATTTTTACTTTTCCAAATATATTTAAAGGCTCTAACGAAAAGACAAACGGGCTCTTACTGCGTGAATATTCCAGTTCGGTTTCCTGGGTCCATAGACACCTGAAAAAGGTTAGAATGCACAATGGCCAAAAGGTTCAGATAATAACAATAACAATAATGATTTTAATCTGGATGAAAATAATATAATTAGTAGTAACATGATTTCTTTTAATATAACAATTTATTACAAACATTCATTACAATAACAAAAATATTTTTCACAATGTACAAGACATTATAATATAGGCAGATAAACATCCATTTTTATCATTTTTTTTATACAAACATTAATTTTGGTGTATTCTATTTCAATGAAACCGTGTTAGTAACAAACTTTCTTAGTTTTACATACAAATCAATATTAACTGTTATTTTAAAAAAAAATATATTAATTTTTACACATTTCAACATTTTCCTAGATTTTCATACAAGTTTAATATTATTTTTTTATTACAATAATTTCGATATTTCTTTTTAACATAATTGTAATATTTTCACTATTTCTCATACATTTTTAATAATAACGATTTAATTAAAAATCAATTTTATAACAGTATTTCTTTTAGTAATGCTGTTGCCTAGATGTCCTCAATTCTTGAACAAATTTTCCATTCTTCGTTTCTTTGCAGTCGTCTCTTCAAAATTCTTCTAATCGATCCAATTACTATAGTGCTCTGTTTAATCGTACGCTGGAAAACCAATATCCACAAGCAAATCGATGTCCTTATAACTGAAAATACCTGTTCAATACTGAGTATGAGTTATTGATATTATTCACACTCTCGCGACGTTTCAACCAACTATTCTACTAATATAGGTGGATTAATCTGGTTTCTACACCTGGAATCATATTTTTACTTTTCTTTTCTACTGGTCCACGATAGGATATACGTGTTGATCTGAACTGAATGAACAAGGCTTGTTCTAAAAGAAGTTGATCTGTGGTGGCCCCAAAATGTAACGATTATTATTAATCTACTGATATAAGTAAGAAAAAAATGTGTAATTTTTAATCATACAAGAAAAAATCTGACAAATTTCTACAAAGTTTTATATGATAACCAGATCTTCGGTTGATCTATAGCTCCTGAAATGTGTAATATTGTGCATTAGATAATTTGATAGCACGACCCATATAAAATATATTTAAAATAAATCTGTTAGGCTTGCGAAAAATTAAAAAAAAAAACACTTATCTTTGATTGCAACTACGTTAATGCCTTTCTTTAAAAAAAAAAAAAAAAAAAAAGCTCCCGTTTATTGCTCAGGTTGCAAGCCAGAACATTCCTCAGTATGAGTGAGGTGGTAGCACCTGTAAAAATCCCAGCTATGGTCAATAAAGTTAACCCCCAAACTAAGGTCAAAACATTATGAAGGTATAAAAATAGAAATTTATAACAAATATACCAGCAATAAATTTTTGAAAAAAAAAAAAATTAACAGCAATCCATCTGACTGTCGACATAAACACTCTTTACAAAAATATCTCAATGAAATCTGATCTACAAATTGATTTCTAACAAAGAATAGATATTCTATTCATACGAACCTATCCTAAAAAATCGTCAGGATTAAACGATCCATTAATGTGTTGATATTCCGTAAAACAAAAAAACAACCTCGGTAAAACATGTTTCTTCAGAGTGAATGTGATAACTCAGAAATTTAATTTCTTCTACTTACGTTATTGTCTGGCAATTCGTATTCGAGGATACCCATCTACTAGAGCGGTTAGCTAATCCCTATTGCAGACGCTTGCTCAGGCACATTTTGTGTTTGTTCAACACCCACAGAGCCCACCTGTGGTTTATACTTCAACTATGCTGAACGGAGCTTAGTTAGAGTTTCTGGGAAAAAAAGTTTTATCTAACGTGAGCAACAATCTGAACAAGTCCAGCACGGCCACGATGACTTGTCACTTCGTGCTAGCACAGCCATCGACGCTCCTCAAAGGGTTCTGTCTACCCAATTTCCATTAAAGGCTTGGGTCAACACAAAGTATGGTCTTCAGTCACTTTCCAAAAGTGCCACACGCTGGGATCGCCTCTCCCAGACAGATAATATCATGGCCACCTTCATGAAATATCGACCATGGTGAGATTCGAACCCTAGCCTCATAGTCAGAATTGCTGTTACTACTAACTACATAAATATACCCACATACATCTTTATTCCTTGAAGCTGTCTGAATATTTCTACAAAACAATTGTGATTTCCTTTCATTCTAAAAAGTTAAATCAATGTTGAACTAAACTCTAAGCAATAATCACATTCTTTTAACGATGGTCCTTAAAATTTCTTGATTTGAAGAATCTCAAATTTCTCTGTCAGAAAACCTTTTAATGCTGTATAAGCACTGGACAGACAGACTACATCGATTAACAAACTCTAACTCATTATTTGCCATGAGAATATATTTAATTTACTTGCGTGCGATAATAAATGATTACTTATCCTATTTAATTCAATTTCACTTGTTCAGTTTATTCCATTGTCTGTCCAAGTTTGAAGTTAAATATTTTGAGTGTTAACATTATGTTAACTGTTGGAATAATCTTTAAAAAGTAGTAAACACACCTTCCAATATTATCCTGATTTAAATTAACACCCGTTCTTTCTCTTTCTTTGTACTAATTCGGAACTCATTTGACTCAAATTAATATTCGCTGCATCAACTTATATGATGTATAGTTTTACCGTTGTTATAGTCTACATTAATAAATTTGTTTTAATAGTGAATATTTTTGCTCTTCTGGTGTCCTCTGCGCAACCATGATTGTCTATGTTTTCTGTTTACCTTTCAAAATTTCCAGAAAGATTGAATTTCTTCCCAAAGGCACCATTTCTGATCTACTATTTATCCACTTATCAATTTCGACTGTCCTAGTCAGTCACATTTAATCATACTTTGCGTATTTCTCAAGGCTATATCTTGACTCGAGTGTAAAGCGGAAATATTTTCACTTTGTGAGCGTAAACCATAAACGTCTTTATTTTTTCTCGTGTATAAACCGAATATAGTTATACGTTTTATCTCAATTATAAACTGGATCTATTCATATGTTTTGCCTCAAGCACAATCATCTCTATGTCGCGGTTTTGGAGATGAGGAATTATCTTTGCATTCAGCCGAGTATATTTATCATGGTTATTATGCTTACAGCATTCCATCTATTGTACCTTACGGCCTTCTTACGATACTTCTCGTGGTTGGCAACCTTCTCCCAAGAGACATATTGTTTAGTGAAGCCATATAATCTGGTTCTGTTGAAGAAACACACAAATGCTGCAAAAAGCAAAGCTACTTAATCCTGCATAAATCAGATGGCGTGTTTTCTTAAGCCCAAATTTTTAAAAGACTCGTAAATTCCTAGTTTGCAACTCGTTTCTTTTTCTCTGTCCCATATCATTCCTGACTCAGTGATTATGTGTAGCACATGGTGTGGCGCAGTTGTTGTAAGATGCTGTCGTCTCTTTTTCATCTTCCAGTCGTCCTATCACCCCACCTGGCTAACGAAGGTATTTTTTCATATATATATATATATATATATATATATATATATATATATATGAAGAAATATACCCTTAAGGTGTGCTATATTTATAGGATAAATGTCTCAGTATCAGAGATAGAGCGTGTGTAAATATAAAAGTGAACATTGACAGGCTGTTTCATGCTAGGCGCAATCGTGGCCTGACGATTGCATCTAGCATGATATATATATATATATATATATATATATTTGTGTGCATGTAGGTATGCGATTTATATAAATATGATATATATATATATTATATGATATAATTTTGTATAATTTTATATATCAACAAATAGTATTTACAAAACATATTTTCTAATATATATATATATATATATATATATATATATATATATATATATATATATATATATATATATATATATATATATATATATATAAATTTTATGTATGCTATATTTATGCATTAAGGTGCTCAGTATCACGGACAGGCTGTATGTAAAAATATGAATGTCCATTGAATTCAATACCCAGAGACGACTGTTTCATGCTAGGCGCAATCGTCCACTTTTCATTGCGTTTATCACGAAGCAAACTGTCACCTCTCAGTGTTGAATTCAATGTTCACTATATATATATATATATATATATATATATATATATATATATATATATATATATATATATATATATATAAAGAGAGACAGACAGATATTATTATTATTATTATTATTTAATTATGTAATAATGAGCATACCTAATGTAATAGCTTTCTATGTTGTGACTTTTTTGATGAATAAAACGTTTCTGCATTAATGTTTTGCCAACAATTTACAACATATATTTATGCAACAAATTTCTTATATTTTTCATTTCAATCAATAATCAATATCCTCAGTTCTACTTTTGATTTAATATATATTTTAAAGGAAATTGCACGTCATATTATTTTTTTAACGGTACGACACTATTTTACATAATTTTAAAAGTATAAGCAATTTTTATAGGACGTTGTAAACAGCCCAGTTATCCATTTTCGGAAATCTGAGCTGGTTAACTCGGGGTTTCTTAACTGATCCGAAATATCATTAAGCATGAGAGGAAGAATAAAACAATCTCTCTCTCTCTCTCTCTCTCTCTCTCTCTATATATATATATATATATATATATATATATATATATATAGATGTACTAGTACGATAAGGCTTCCGAAGATTGCTGCATAGTACAACGGGCAAAACGTTTTGAGTATGACACCCAACATGAGTTTTCCTTGTCTGAATATACAGGCATATATCGCTGGCTTAGGTCATTAAATCCTATGATGACAATTTTAGCTTACCGAAATAGAACGAATTCGTTTTTATTATACCCAAGGCAGTATAACGGACAGAGAACTACTTTGTTTTTGTTGACGCATTACATGCCTTTTTTTCTTGGCAATTGAAGCTGTTATCAGAACTAACAATCAAATTGACTTTTTTCTGTTCAGGTTTATATCCAAAAGAGTGGTTTGGCGATAAACAGATGTTGATAAGAAAAAAAAGCAGGATTAAAATAATGCCGGACATAAAAAGATAAAAGCATTTCTTCTTTATTATTGATTTTCATCATGCCGAGGTTAGTATAGCCCATGCTCAGACGTATGGAACAGATAGCGAAACAGACAGCTGTAAAAAATTCGATCCTCATTCAGTCACTGGTACCTACGGCTACGTATTTATCAGGCAGTTATCAGAAAGACCAATACAAGTGCAGAAGGACGTGTATATGTGTTTTATAGATTACGCAAATACATTCGATAAAGTACGCTACAAAGACGTCAGCAACTTTGATACATTTGGTAAAGATGGAATAATCAAGAATCCATACTGTCAGCATACGGAGAGAAAACAAGTTTAGCAGATATAGAAAAATTGGAAGTGGTGTAAGACAAGGATGTGTCTTCTCAGCTGTCTTTTTCAACCTATACATCGAGGCGATTCAGAGAGAACTAGAAGTCCTACCAGGATTCATTATTGGCGGCCACCATCTTAATAAAATAAGGTATACATATGACACAGGGTTAACAGCAGACACAGGAAAAAAGAAGCTACAAAACCTCCTACAGACGCGGCAGTGAAGGAAAGCGAGCAGAAAGGATTAGACATCAACCGCAAGAAGACAGAATGCAAGGTTGTTAGCAAAAGGACGAGCTCAAAGTGGCAATTTCATGTCGGAGGTGCCAGGGACGAACCGTTGCGGATGTTTGAATATCTGGGAAGTGTTTTAACAGAGGACGGAAAGCGCGACACAGAGATCCGAAGGCGTACTGGGATAACCAAGGAAGCATTCCAAAAGCTAAGCAGGGTACTATGAAATAGAAAAAACTTTGTTAGAAACAAAGAAAAGATTACTAAACTGCTATGTGATATCTGTACTCAGTTATAACAGTGAGTACTGGACGATCTCCTCGCAGATTAAAAGGAGACTCGAACCAACATAAATGCGGCATAAATGCTGTCCTTCTGAAGGGGGGGGGGTGAGGATACGTTTGACCGAATATTTGAGCATTGACGACGTTTTGGAGAAAATGGAAGCGAAAAGGAAAGTAATAGTTAACACGAGGAAGAGACAGTTGAGTTTCCTGGGGGTACATAATGTGGAAAGAGGGCTTAGAAAATCTGATACTCACGGGACAGAGAGAGGGCAAAATGGACAGAGGAAAACAACGCATAACATGAGATTGTGTAAAGTCAAAAATGAAGGATTTGCGGACATATGTTTATATAGACTTTTGTCCTTGTGTTGATGCGAGGAACCCCACCCAAAGTTTATAAAAGTAATTTTGATACACTCTGTATATAAAACAAGCTCACAGAACAGGTATCAACCAATATTTACTACCTGACCTTATATAATAATAATAATAATAATAATAATAATAATCATTATTGTTATTATTATTATTTCTTCGTTGATTTCTGATGTATACTCATTTCATTCCGGGTCCCAACCAGAGACTTAATATCAGAAAAGGCATCATGACATTTTCCGCTGAGCAGTTTTGAAAAAAAGAAAAAAAATTATTCGTATTTTATATAGATAAAGCCCTTCGTAAGGTATGAGGTGAACTCGGAAGAACAATTTTTTTGTATTTCTTTAAGGCATGGGCTATCAGGAATCCCTTCTATGAGTCTATTGGAATGTTTTCAAATCAACCCGAGGGCTCCAACTACATTATTATTATTATTATTATCATTATTATTATCATCATCATCATTCGATTTCTGCTATGGACACACTACCTTCTTTGGCAGGTCGGGGTGTGTTGTTATTAACATTTCATGTTAATTTATCTCCGATGAAGTTGCTAGCGTTACATAGACAAAGGTGCTGTACTTAATAAGACAATTTTCTGTATGTCTCTTAAGCTGGGGTTTCAGGATTCTTTCAAGTTGTTTTGTTCCATTTTTATAATTCCAAGTGCACCTACATTCTTGTTTTATTTCCACATTTTTTCTAATCCCAGGTCTTTGTATTTTTGATAGTTTTCAAATTCCTTGGTTGCTATGTTACAATTATTTTCAATTTCAAGTTTTTTTCAAATGTCCGGCCTATTTGCTTCAATTTTCTTTCTGTGTGGATGGTATAATCCCATAGAATGGTGACATCTTCTATTTCTGCTTAACCGGCGCTGGCCGATGTTCATACCAGTGTTTGCTTACACATTTTCCAAAGTGTTTGCACATTGTTAAAGTATTGCCCCACTCTATCGTGACGATTTTTTATATTCATTTGGGGCAAGTATAAAACATCCTGAGATTAGATGGTCTATTGTTTCTTGGTATTTGTCACAGAACCTGCATTTGGATCCACATTATTATGTATGATATTTGCCTGAAAATATCTAGTGAAAAGACTCTGGTCTTGCGCAAAAAATAAAAAATTTCTGGCGTTTACAAAAAATGGCGTTATTATTACTTATTATTATTATTATTATTATTATTATTATTATTATTATTATTATTATCTCTATTACAATTCGGCTTGTAACTCCCTCCATTAGTCAGTTCCTTAGTTAGACTGTGACGCCCTGCCAATACCTCATAAATAATGGACTATTCCGTTTTGACAAACGTGAGAACACGAAATTAGCATACCATAGACGCCACTTGATTTCTGTAAGAAAGAAAGAAAGAAAGTAGGAAGGAGGGGAATATAGAAGTATTTAACATATCAGTGAAATGGAAAGCCTTATCAGTTTCATATCTTTTCATTTTTACGCCCCTTACATATAAATAAATTTATTAATAAAAATGTACGCAAGACATGTTTTCGACTAGTTATTATTATTTTTTTCTATTCTTACTTTCTGTTCAGTACAATCCCTTACGGAAACACTTCCTGGAACCTAAGGTAAGGCAAGCAAATAAATATATACGCTCTGTTTGCATGAATTCTTATTTTACGTGACACTTAACATGTATAGTGATTATATTTTCTTGATATTAACAATACTCTCTTGAGCAATCCTTGGAATATTTTGTAAAGAGTGGATGTCATGAATTTTAATTTTCTCTATGTTGTTGTCTGTGCTTTTCTTGATCGTCCCGAAACCTATAATTATTACAGGAAAAACAGTGACACATTATTTTCTCATATTACTTAAAAGACATATTTTTATCTGATGACACTGCCAAAGCATATTATTATTATTATTATTATTATTATTATTATAGTGTAACCCGGATATAAGAGACCCGAATATAAGAGAAACCCGGATATAAGAGAGATTTTCTCTGGTCCCAAATTAGAGTCTGTGTTAATGTATATATAATAGACCAAACCCGGATATAAGAGAAACCCGGATATAAGAGACTTCTTCTCCGGTCCCGACAACTCTCTTATATCCGGGTTACACTGTATTATTATTATTATTATTATTAGGGTATCGTGCCGTCAAAATTTATGACAAGAACGAATGTATTATAAATCATCCATATCTATAATTCTCAAACTATATGATAGGTAATTATTCAATGCCGGTTTTGAGTCCAAATTGTTGGCGACAATGACTCTCCACTACTTCCTGTCCATTATAACTCTCAGAAACGTTTTACTATTTACTATCTGTTCTTGGATATATATCTTTCATAAAAACTTTTTAAAAAAATAGTTTAAATTATAACAAGAATATTATTTATTATTATACAGTTCCATCTTCAGGGCCACCCCCCTTCAAATTGTTAACCCCCCACCCCGTCGATTTGGAGATTTGCATCAATAACACACAAATGTTGTTACTAATATTGATTTTCGGGTGAGCTGTCTTTAAACTTAAACTTCTTCAACTGAACGGTAAATATCCCCACTAATGAAAGACCCGGTCAAAGACGGGTCAAACTGCTAGTATGTAAGTAGTTAACGTTAATAAATGACCATGTACAATTTATAAACACCTAAGGAATGACATCCTTATATTATCCTCATAAATGTTACATATTTACAACCAAAAGTATGTTTACTGCAAATGTTCCCAAATTACAATAATTTTTGTGTAAACTTTGGAAGGCCTGAGTAATCCTTGACAGTCCGTAGATTCGATGTTCAACTTCAGAGCCTGCTTATTTCTCGTCCTACTAAGAGCAACGTATCATCAGATATATTTTTTTTAATTTATATTTTGTTCCCCTATCTTTTTTTTTACTTATAATTTCTAAAGTTTAGAATAAATTTCTAAAAACTGAACAAAGTGTTCGTAAAGATATATGTGGTATATTATATATACGAATCATCTTCTATAGCGACATCAGTACGCGTCAACGAGACCAAGTTAGCACGGCACTGGGTGGGTCAGCTTTATTTTTTACACTGTCCCTCAATTGTTACACACAAAAAATATATATATATATATATATATATATATATATATATATATATATATATATATATATATATATAGATAGATAGATAGATTATAAAAAAAGACAGGAGTAAATGGTTGTTATCATCATAGGTAGCAACTGTCACTAGTACATCAGCAGTTGATCTTGAAAAGCTAAAGCCATATGTAAAAGAAGGCTCTGCGATGTGAGATGCTTAACTAATTCGGAACTGATTAGGGACCCTAACATTTTGCCAAAAAAGTGGTAGAAGGCAGATCGGTCAATAGTAAAACTGGTCGCTCATGTTCAAAGAATTAAATGTAAAAGACTTGCTTCCAGCTTGATTCTCAAATAAATCATAATATTGTATGATTATCCTTCGGTTTTACCCTTTTAGTGATGATCCAATTTTTATAATTTTGGCCGTTTCTCACAAACAGGGAGAATGAAAACATATCAACATTGAAAACAGAAAAGAAAGAAAATGATATCTAATTACTATGTAAAATTATAGTGACAGATACAATAATGACCAAATTATGATATGTTCAAATAATTACATATTTTTATAGAATTATTCCCTGAAATAAATACATAATTTTTACAAGGTGTCATTATATTATACCAAAGTGATGAATCTTTTTCATTTTTCTTTTCGTTTTTTTATTATAAACATTTCCCCAGTTTATTACACTTTTATGAAAAAATTATCATTTACAAACATAGGTGTTTAAGAATCTCTCAATATTAGCCTGCTTCTGATTAGGTATAAGCAGAAACACAAGTTACGTTAACTTTAAAAGTAGTTACACTTTGTGGAGATGGTCTAACAGTTTTTCTTTCACTAAAGTTCATCTAATACAAGGCCAATGAGATTGTTACTTGTAGAATGTTATTGAATGAGGCTTAATTGTAAGAAAGTAGCAGAAGGGAACAAGAATATATGAGGATATGTAGGATAGACATAAACTAGTCGCGCCAAAAAGATTGGAATGTTCTCAAAAGCACTCACGCGGAAGTCTGTTTCACAATGTAGCGGTTCTACGAAATAAGTTATCGGAATCGAACGCCTTTCTTACCAAAGGAATACATACAGAAGGAGGGCGATTCAAGCCAGTCGACGTAGCAAGGCTTATTGACTGATTCATTTATTACGTCTTATCAAACATTTGCAGGTCATATAAAGTCAGAGAATATTTTTAGATTGGAAGATTTGGGGGATTTTTGAGTTAAAAAATGCCATTTTAATTATTAAAGAGAAGGCAATTTGCTAAGACGAATATTTTATAGGAAATACTTCATTCGCTAAGTTGTCAACACTAAATTTCCGTTCAGATTCGTACAATATTTCATCTTGTCAGATCATTTATTTTCATAATATGGGAAATTTTAATAACAAATAACAAAAATATACACAAAAATAAATAAATAAATGAAATCGGCTAGACGCGATAAGCAAACACATTGAAAACAATTAAATTCAAAATTTCAGCGCCATCTCTACTTTATGCGCATGCGTAATCACATCAACGTAAAACTTTAGTCTGATGAAGTCATAAAGTACAAAATCTATCTATCTATATATATATATATATATATATATATATTACTACACGCGAGCGCACACACACACAGCATATATATATATATATATATATATATATATATATATATATATATATATATATATAAAATAAACATGCAAACTGCTTATACCGGGTGTAACAGAAAAATTAACTAAATCGTGTAAAAGTAAAATTGGACAATCGTCAGATTAATGCTTGAACCATTTTAGAAAAGATTAAAGATATCTTACTGAAATTCTCCGAGGGTTTTATAACACTGTTGGACTCTACTTTGAGAAATGAGAATCTATATTAGTTCTCCAAGCTTATTAGAAGAATCGAGATGAAATCGATCGTAAACGAAAATGACATGATCATCATTAATTAATCATAGTTAAGGATCGGAAACTCATATGCGTTTGAAATTAAGTACAAATATATAGGACTTGAACGTGCTTGCCTTGTTCAAATTGTTAATCTCACTTTTTCCCAGAAACTATTACTAAGGTCTGCCCCAAGATCATATTCCAACTTATTCACGATGACCTTCGTTAGAATGTAAGAGATAACCTTCTAACTTTCTGTCCTGGAATAATAATTTTCTTCACACGTTTCACGTACGATTTGATTTTGAAGTTTTTTTTTTGTTTTGTTTTTTTTTACTGCACTTTGGACTGTCATTGCTGAAACTCTTTTCTCGTGCGCCAAACGTCTTATGAACTGTGTTGAGCCTTTTATAATTAATCACTTGAAATCTAAGTTGAAAGAATGATCCCTCTTCCTGTTGTGACCTCCTGATCCAGTTTTCCTCTCTACTGTTCCCGTTTTTTTAAATTTATTCTCCTTTCTCTTGATGGTTCTTGAATGGACTTTGAAGATGGAAATCAGAGTATGAATGTTGTTACTATCACTGAAGGCGTAAATGATCTTTTTCCTCTCACCATTGCTCAGGTGGGAAGACAGTAAGGCTGACGCAAAACGATTTTAACATGTTTTCTTTCTGGTTGAATAATTCAAATGGTTTATCAGATATTCTTATAACAAATGGTGTCACGATGGCTAAACGTCTTATCTCAAAACCTTGAAAGAGGAAATCCAATTAGTTTAGTGGTTTCTTGGATATTAAGCATTTTGTGGGGTGGACAATTATGCAGTTACATTATTTGGACAATTGTGCTGTTTTACCCGTCATATATATATATATATATATATATATATATATATATATATATATGATTAATGTGAGTAAAAAGTTCGTCCTTAGCTGATTGATGTTACCTTCAGATGCAGTTTGCTTGTTTATACTTGATGTTTCACGTGTAATCCCTTAGGGTGTGTCTCCCGATCAACCGATACTTATCTCTGTTCTCTCATAAATAATCCGCGGACAAATTTACTCTCCTCGTCTAAGCTTACACTGCACCATAAATGTGGAAAGAAATAATGATACAAAAAAAAAGACAAGGAATGAAGATTGACTTTTTGAACAGCCTGGAGACGATGTGACACAGATTGATATAAACAGAGTTTGACTCCAGCTGATATTGGTCGTTTCAAATGACTATTCTGAGTTCCCCTCGGGGACTTGTCAACAAATGATGCCCTGGCTTTGTCCAGCCACTATATGAAACCGCACCTATCCTCGAAAAAATGAAACCAAAGAAAATAACTTTAGAAATAGCGAAATCGTAATAAACAAGAGAAAAAAATAAGAAGCAATGAAAGTGAAAGTAATAACCTTGAAGACTGCAAAGTGTCTCTCGAGTTTGTTTTATTTATGGGCCATCTTGTAGATGCTTGTGATGAAAGGTTTCTTAGTTGCTTGTTTTCAATCCACGGAAGCAAATACGCGTTGCTGACACCCCCAAAATGATCGGATATTCAACATCTAAAAAGAAACAAATGTTCCTTAAAATAGTGTGGGGTAAGTCATAAAAACGATCAGACATCGAAACCCGGATCCAGTAATTCAATTTTTTGTTGTTCTTTTTTTCTTTGTTCGCTGATATTTAATGTTATTCCTTTTTGAACGTGTTAAAGAAAAAGCAAAATTCAGTATGTTGCATGCTTAAAGAAGG
The DNA here is from genome assembly GCA_903632075.3 of Acanthosepion pharaonis. Classification (NCBI taxonomy): domain Eukaryota; kingdom Metazoa; phylum Mollusca; class Cephalopoda; order Sepiida; family Sepiidae; genus Acanthosepion; species Acanthosepion pharaonis. Next base: position 6,744,177 of record CAHIKZ030001713.1, read on the forward strand.
TTACAAACCCACTCGAGTGAATGGAACAGCACCATGTGTGTACATGAAAGAAAAAGACGTTTATTTTAAAAGAGAATACACTACTTGAAAACAGGGAATTGGTTAGCAGGTTTGTAATTATTTATGTAAGGATATCTACCGTCGCACGCGGTCAGATGTGGCACAAGGCCGAATTTAACGTAGGCACGGCCAAAAATCCACCGTATAAAACGGAGTCGGGTAGCGGTTCCCCGATATGAGACTCTGCCCTTCGACATAGACTCGTCTGGGGATCCTTTCTACCCGGAGGCAGAGAGTTTGGCCAGCACTGCTGTAGACAAATCTCCACCTAATTCACGAAGCAAGGCTATTTACCTTACCTTACTGCAAGGCAGGATGTGGCACAAGGTCGTTTTTAATGCGTGGAAAACCGATCCCGTAGGCTCTGACAAAAATTCCCCGTAGACGTGTGTGTGTATGTGTGTCTTCTTGCGTGTGTGTGTGTACGTGTATGTGTTTGTTTGTGCGTGAGATAAAAATATGATTTTAAGATATGGTACATTTCTGGCTGAATGCGTACAATATCAGGGATAGAGATTATATATAAATATCAAATTGAACACTGAGGTCAACACCAATTGACGACAGTCTGTTTTATGATTTCATTTATATATATTGCTGTGTCCTTTAAGAGGTTACAAACAGACAAAGGTGGTACTCGAATGAAAGGAACAGCAACAAGGGCGTAGATGGAAGAAAGAGAGGTTTATTGTAAAAGAGAATACACTACTGCAAGGCAGGGAATCAGCTAGCACTTCCTGAAGCCAGTCTCAGGTATGTCCTGTGCACACTATATATATTTACTGATATAGTCAGTCCACAATAAATAATAGAGAGAGTGAAACATTCGATTACAACACCTCCCCCGAGCTAATTTCCCCATGAAATTTTGCTCAATACCTCTTCTTTGGGGGATCGGGACATAACTGTTCGACTTTTTTTCCTCATCCTAGTACATTTCCGTCTCACCACAATATTTACACATAGTTACTTTAAATGGCTTTAAAATTAGCAATCAATTTGCCTTGCATATGGTGGCCCACTTGAATGAGGACTAATGTGTATCACTTAATAAACAAAGGAGATTTGATACAATATATAATTTTCTAATTAACAGAAACAACATTAAACACAGTAAAAGGGGCATCAATCTTCTACTGCCACGCAAATCATTTCTAATTAGCAAGATTTATACACGTTAACTTTAATAAGAGACTTTTATATAAAAATTTCGTTCTTCAACTTGAATAACGGAAAAATACGATTGCAATGTTAAAGATACCAACGCAAGCATTTCATATTTGATTTCACAGGAAAATTAAAATTAGAACGTTTCGTTGTTTTTTATGTACGTAAATCCAAAAACTAAAAGAGAGAAAAAGGCTTTTAGTTTCTATTCTGAAAGCAGGTCAAAATACAAAAATAAGAAAATAGGCTGAAAAGTTTATAAAATGAAAATTATTTTACATATATTCTTGTCGATAAATGAATTACTCAAATTGAATATAAGACTCCAAGAGTATACCAATAATCTGTCCAAGAGTATACCAGTAATCTGTCCAAGTGTATACCAGTAATCTGTCCAAGAGTATACCAGTAATCTGTCCAAGAGATCGTCGGTTAAAGCAATGGCATTTGAGGTTTCTGTCCTTGAGTCGGGTAAGGGGGAAAAGTCCCATAATCTTATTCATTTAAATAAATGGACAAGTGATATTTCTGTGCTGTGGCCCTTCAAGAGAGAGGCTTATCTTGCTTCTCAACAACCGCTTATCATTTAGAACCTAAAGAAACGTTTGTCCCACCCCATATTCAGTCAAGCTGAGGAGATGACCCACTGTATTCGTCTGTAAGTGTCAAAATCCCTAAAACATTCTTCCTCACAATATATCCAAGAAATTTGTCACTTTCTGATTCTGAGTAGGTTTCTTTTCTGTTTCAATTTACCTCAAGTCTTTTTCGTTGCTTACTTGCTTCGTCCATGGAATTCTCAGCATTTTCTCAATTTTCTATAGAATCACATTTCTGTTGTCTCCAAGATTTGCTTCATCACTAAAGAAGTTGTCCAGTATTCACTGCCATACAAGAGGAGTGATATTATATAATAGATTAGCACTGATTCCTTTGTTTCTACAAATTTGAATACGAGTAATGATTATTAGCGGAAAAGAAATTTCCCATCGAAAGCGAAATGACTACAGTCTACTCCTGCGGACGGCATAAAAGTCTCTATTCAAAAATTTCAAAGATCTTACCCAGTAACCTGAAGAAAGCTGGTGGATATAGTGAGAGAAATGTGTCACAATGTCCGGATTTAAATGAAACATTAATGAACCTGAAATATAAAGTTAAAGAAGAATGAACACTTTAAGTAAAAAACAAGTACTACTTCTATATAAATAAATACGAATATCACGTGTATCACTGTGTCACGCCTTTTCAACTTTACACCAACGTATCATACCATTTTGGAATCAGGCCGACTCCATGAAAAAATAAAAAAACATTCTGGGACGGAACCGGACTCGCAATCCTGAAATTTTGGATTCCCAAGTTTTCATTACTGCGATTATTTTCAGCAATTTTTATTTGATTTATTGCGATGCATTTTTTGTACGATAACAATTTTTATAACTTGAAATTAAATTTGTGAATAATTGAAATTAATTGCGAAATCCAGCGAAAATTACCCATGAAATAAAATAATTGTTTGTACTGAAAGTATATCAAATTGTCTTTAAATTAAATGGCGACCGAAGAATTATCGTTGAATTTTAAAGATACTAATCTTAAATATGAATGCAATACTTAAATGCAGCGATCAATTTTGAGTTGTTTTGTAGTTTATTGTTGCCTATCACATACGGCAGCAGTATGCCCCTCAAAAAGAAATTGCACTCAAAAGGGCCAAGGCTGCATCGAACAAAAGAAAGTCCAATGCAAATGAAAACCTAAATCAATCGGCAGCCAGAGCTTCCAATGCTGAGAATCTGGAAAGATTTAGGAACACTCAGACTCCTGAACAAGCCGAAGGCTCAATCAAGCGCTCTCCGCAGGAGCTAGTTTAATTGCTACCCGACATGGCACCTTTTAAGCTAGTAGGAGATATTTATTGAATACATCATCAAGACAACGATAGTAAAAAGACTAATAAGACAAACATTAACTTGTAGATAACTTTTCTCTTTTCATGCAATGAACATTTTGCAGACAATCATGAATCTGTGTTTTTAATAGTTGTCTCTGATGTTGGACAAGACAATGTTTTCTGTACCAATGACAGCCATATATATGTGAATACCGGATAAACATATAGAAATAAGAAGATAAATAGTTTTGAATTATCGTGGAAGGTTTTTGTTAATTTCTAAATGGCATTTTTAAGGGTAATATTAGCCGTTTCATAATATGGAGATATTCTGAATTGATTGATTGACAGTGTTAATATGATTGAAATTTATAAACATATTCCTTTTTAAACAATTTTCGGAAAAATAGACTTCTTATGAAAACTAAATGCTATCCATCTTTCTAATATCGATGGTGCTTCCATACTGACTGTTGGTTCGAACGTCAACTTTTCAATTATGTTATTTTCTATTCGAGTTAAGTGTGCTATCCATGTTTTTTCTCTTCAGAGTCTTCTAGTAAAGTGTTTTCTGTTATATTGTACAGAATTTTGTTGATGATTATGTAGCGCCAGTATACGAAATTCGAACAGGGACATTCTTCAGGACAAGGCCATAAAGAATGCGTTAATTCTTTGAAACCGAGATAATGGTAAATATTATGGAAACTGAAATAAATCTTGCAAGCCGCAATTAAGAAAAATCTTATGAAAAAGAAAACACTTCAATTCTGATAAAAGGTTCAGCTTCTTCCATTTAAAAAAGCAATCTACTCACAAAAAAAATGAAAGAGAATAAAATATCTTCTTCTTGGGTCATTTGTCCGTATGTGTGCCTACCGTAAAGTTAAAATGTTGCATGTTTTTTTTTGCACTGTGGAACTGACTCCCAAGAGAATACTTCTCCAATCACTACAATTTAACTTGTTCACGTCTAGGGTTAACCGTTATCTTCCCAACATATCCGCGTGAATTATGGCTCTTATTCTACAGCACTCTACATCGAGTGGCTCCCAGGTATTGTACGGAGGGAACTGTTATGGCGAGCGAATTCTTTTCTTCTACCGTATGAGTACGAATCATCCCTCGTCGCCAAATATTGTTATGGCGAGCGAATTTTGTTTTCTTCCACCGTATGCACTCGAATTCCTCGTCGCCAAAATTGTTATGGCGAGCGAATTTTTTTTCTTCTACCGTATGAGTTCGAATCCCTCGTCGACAAATATTGTGTGGAGTGATTTCGCAGTGGAGATTTGTATTTGTACTAAGTCGGTCCTAAAATAGGTTCGATGTACAAAACGTTAGGAGCTTGAAATAATAGGTATTACGCAGAGTAATCTAGTTGGTGTCGCTGATACTTTCGTATTCGACTGTCGTCCGACATCGACTGACTGACTGTCTGACCCACTGACTGACAATATTCAGTCACCCCCCCAAGAGGGCGTCATGTGGCACAAGGCCGGTTTAACGTGGGATCTCCGAGCCCGTGGGCTCGGCCAAAAATATGCCCATTGAACCCTTATAAACGGGTTCAGGGTCGGTTTACCTCCCCGAAAGAGAATTCGCCCTTCGGCGTAGCCTCCTTCGGGTTCCTCCCCGCCCGAAGGCAGAGAGTTCAACCGATCAGCCAGTCGACTGACTGACCAACTTCCTGAGCGACTCCTACTACTCCTGCTTATTATAGGTGGAAGAATCTATTGACTATAGAATAGGTGTGTTCCATCATAACAGGAACATTATGTAAAAAAGTAATTTGCTCGGCAATCGTCTGATCTTTATATGGATTCATGCAAATATCCACTTAAACATAAAAAATAGACTAAATTTTTATAAAATGAATATAAACGATGGAGACATGTTCTATCATTTCTGATTAAGGGAACAAAAGCGAATCTGAATGATTAAAATACCAATGCTATTCAGCCACAGTCAACCAAATGTAACAAGATAAAGTATTTTCTTATTTCTCCTCCAATTTAGATGAAACTTTATTCATGATTCTTCCTTGATGACGGATCTCTTTCATATAAATCTTACTTTTTGTCTCCACTCCCAGATCGTCACTCTACAAAATTTATTTCGGTTTGGTTTAGTTTGTTTTGTTTCACGGCATATCAACCTCAATGGGTTATTTAATGCCGATGAGATTTTTTATTACTGTACTATTTTTTTTTTTTTCAAAAATGTATTTCGGGTAATATTTTTCCTTCCAAAAATGTATTGCGGATAATAATTTGCTTTTTCACAAATGTATTGGTGCTAATAATTTTCTCGTTAAAAAATTCATTCTGGTAATAATTACTTACAAAACTGTATTGCAATTAAGAGGTCGTCCCACGCTCCTCAAAACCTCCTGATAGAGGCCTTGCTTTCGGATGTAGTTTGTCGTGTTACCCAGAATGCGGATGTAGTTTTTCGTCATACCCAGGAACGGGTTCATTACCGTATGTGTTGCAGACTAACAGACAAAATTCGAACACTAATGTAATTGAACAAAATAACGGTATTGACCACATAACATTCTCATTAATCACTTGAGCAACATTAAACTGTTTCCTGGATGATAATTTTGAGAATTTGCATATTTCGTCTTCTCCGTGTAATCACGTTGTAACACCGTAAAAATGATCCAATACTGTCAAAACTTATCGTGGACCAAATTCTGTTTCTTCTATGTACCGTGCCCCTTCAATGATCATGGCTCTCCACAACTTCAGATCTATGATAACATTAAGTAACACACTCTCTTTGACAAGCCTCTCGCACAAACCCGTCAGCAAAGTGGTTCACTTCCTTTCCCTATCTATCTTCCCCTCGATATCAAAATTGAGTGTTATATTTTCCATGACCCCTTTTCTCATTAGAGGTCAAGGAACTCTCTCTTACTGATGCTGAGTATAATTGTTCTTTTCATTACCATTTTCTAACAGCGCATCGTTGCTTAATCGTTCTGTCCATGGAATCCTCAGTATCAGTCTATAGAACCGCATTTTCCCTCCCTCCATATTTCTCTTCTTCAATGAGTGGTAAGATTGTCCAGCATTCAATTTCATTTTACGAAGGTTGATATCACATATCAATTCAGCACATTTTTCGCTTCTAACAAAATGTTCATGCATTTTACTATTTTATTTAACTTTTGAAATCGGATTTGTGCTAATCCACTGCCAAACAACAGGATTGATATCACATAGCAATTCAGCACTTGTTTTTCGCTTCTAACGAAATGTTCATGCTTTTTACCCTTTTATTTAGATTTTGGAAACTGACTTGGGCTAATCTAATGATATTCCAAGATGATTGATATTCCATTTCAATTCACCACTTGTTTTTCATTTCTAATGGCATTTTCATATTTCTTAGTATTTTCTTTAGCTTTTCGAATGAGATTTGGGCTAATTCAATGCTCGATCGAATCTCGGTTTCGAAAATTGACACACACCCTTTAAAAGACTTCACAAATATTTAAACATATCTACTCGTAGTTCGCATCTTGGATTTTTTTTCTCTTGCTGACAACTATATTTTCTTCTTTCAGTTTATAGCTAATATTTTTTCTCGTTTTCCTTAATACTAAGACGCCCTGTAGTTTTTTTCTTTCAGTGTCTGTCATCAACAAAGTGTACCCTGCGTATCGTTTACTGTTAAGATTGAGTGTGAAATCTGTGAGAAATATTATCCCGTGATAATAATCAGATAGAAACCTTGAAGAAGACTAGGATGATTTAACACTCATAGAACTCATCGGAACAAAGAGAAGCAGATGAAAGCAGCTAAGTAAGCTGTATGACAAGTTTAGACAAATGGCAAGTTAGAAACAAGTATAACAAAGTGGCAGTAGAAACATATTGTAATAAAGTCAATAAATCATAAAGGGTTATCGAGTTTGAAAGAATAAGAAAAAGAAAAAATATTATTTAATAACGAGAAAAAAAGACGAAACAAGCAAGTAATTGATAACGATCGACATTGCATTTTGTTGTGGTTTCCGGGATGAAATCCGGTACCAATAAAAAGCAAACGTCAAAAATGAATATATGAAAATAATGTATTAACGTAATAATACAAACTGGTAAAGCAGGTTAGTAGTTCCAGGAATGCGGGTTAGTAGCAAAATATCTATACAGTCTTTGGTATTGAAGTATCGCTGTATGACTTCTTAGTGAGTCTACCTGCTCGCTCACGGGAACTCTTGATCGCTACGTTCGTTCTGTCTGTCTGTTACCTTCAACCTCACTCTTCCGGTGACCTACAACCTTTCACTCTTCCTCTGTAGCACTCGTCTCTCGGGTCTTCACGTAGCAGTATTATATGTATATACTGGGTGAGTCCATTTGTGTAAAAAATGGAGGACCCCTCACCACATTTAAATTTCTGTGGAGCAAAATTGAGTGTAAAGCAAGAAACCGGAAGTGAATTCCACAATGAAGAAGTGCGAGAGAATAAACTGTAAATATAGAACTTACTATAACACCCAGCCAATTCAACCGTAAAATGATGTGAACTTGTCACTAAACTAGTATTACGGTTAAATCATAAAGTCAGGTAACATCAAAACAATTTGCATTAAAATATTTATAAAAACAAAGATACTGGGAATGTTCATTACGACGTTGGGAAAGTGACTGAAGTCGGGATACCAGGTTTGGACCAATAACATTACAGATTCTTCTTTGGATTTTATCAAGAATGTCTAAATATGTACAAGAAGAACCAGACCATAAGTGTCAGCAATATTTAAACATAGTCGAATAGTTGACTTATAAATATGTAAGATGTAAAAGAAACAAACAATAATGGTTTGACCTTAATCAGCCATGGTGTTTAAACTAAATTAACACCTTAAATATTCAGTATTCACCTAACCTAGAGCAATAATTTAAAAAATAGTCCCCTCCTTTATTGGTTCTACTGAATTTGCAACTTACTGAGTGCGGTTATTTTTTGCTGACTTATGCTTATCTAAAGATGTATTTGTAAAACATCTACAGTTCAATTACCACGAGAAAAAGAATTTAACTATAACATACAACTATTATTTTAACAAGGAAATAAAGACTGACCTCAAGATAGAACACGTTTATTTGTAAAGTTATAGATATTTAATTCGAACTGTAGTAAAAAAAAAATAAATAAATAAGGTGAGCACACATGTTAGAAAGAAATTCGAAGAAGCCGTATCTTATTAATAGCTTCCAATTCCTTGAGTGTACTGAAGTTGTCAATGGGGATTTTCAGTTACAGTCTACTCAAGCAAATATCGGTCGAAGAAAAACCTTTCAATTGAAAAAGAAAAACGTTAGATTCGAAGAAACATACTTCGTAGCAAAATTCACACGAGAATAATCCGGACATTTTTACTAGTATCAATAATATTTCTTTATAGCTGATATGAAATTTAAGCCAGTAGTTATTCCAGATACAAAAACTGTTGACATTTAAAAAAAAAAAGAAAATCTTGTCCAATAAACGGTAGTCGAATCTAAGTGAGAATGACTCTCTTTAAAATGTCTAAACTGAAACGCACACATCACATACCTATTATATTGGATTTGTATTCAAAACTCACTCACTGTAAAATATATCTCCACAAAACTTATATATAAAATGTATTTGAAAAGCAATTTTCTCTCGAAACAGGCTTTAGTTTATAGCCACCTTATATATATTTTATTTTTCTATACGTTACATATATATATATATATACGTGTGTACGTAGATATATATATATATATATATATATATATATATATATATATATATATATATATGTATGATATAAATGAATAGGATAAAAATAATATATTGTATATATTGTACGTATGTAATATATTGTACGCATATAATATACGTATGTACTATACGTATGTAATATATTTCACATATATACGTATGAATATATATATATGGTATAAATGAATATGATATAAATAATATATTGTACATATATACGTATGTTATATATATATATATATATATATATATATATATATATATATATATATATATATGTACGTATGTAATATATTGTACGTATGTAATATATTGTACGGATGTAATATATTGTACATATATATATGTACGTTTATATATATATATATATATATATATATATATATATATATATATATATATATATATATGATATAAATAAATATGATATAAAATAATATATTGTAAAAGAAGACTAAAAACAGCCGCGCCTAAAGGTGTAAACACTAAAAAGTGCTCAATACAAGATTCCAAAATCAGAAATATAGTGCAAAAAGATATGCAAGAACACTAAAATGAAATCTCCCTTACTACCCGAGTTTCAATCGCAAAAGGTATCCTCTGGCAAATTGAAGAATGAACAATTCAGTGAATTACACCACCATATATGAACACTGTAAAATGGTTAAAGTGGGGGGAAACAAAGTGGGTAAGAAAGAAAAAGAGATGAAGTGGAATGGGGGAGGATTTTTCCATTACCTTCATCCGGGTTAATGTGTAGCCCAAATTCTCAAATGCCTGGATTTAGATAAAATCTCAGATCTCTCATTAAACGGAACATCCTTGTTAGGATATGTAGCGATAGATTCCCCTGACTCTCTTTCTCTCTCTCTCTCTCTCTCTCTCTCTCTATATATATATATATATATATATATATATATATATAGAGAGAGAAAAAGACTTCAATGTTCTTATATATAAATATATATATATATGCGTGTATATATATATATATATATATATATATATATATATATATATATATATATGTGTGTGTGTGTGTGTGTGTGTGTGTGTGTGTGTGTGTGTGTGTTTAAAAATCACCAGATAGATAGATGTAATAATGATTAATGCATAAATAGTGAGAACCCCCCTCCCCGCTATTACTGTCTTCTTTAAAAAAAACTGTACTTCTTCAGGACATTGATGACCATGGTTCTCCACAACTTCCTATCCTTTGCACCTCTTACTAAACCTTGTCTTTTTGATATTTCTAAACTCTGTTCCACCATCCATTTGCTCAAGCTCTCCTAGTTAGTTTGCTTGTTGTTTCCTCTGTCTCGCTTGACTTCAATCTGCCCTGTGAGTATCAAATTTGACAAACCCTCTTTCCTTATTATTTCTCTAGAAATTTCAGCTGTTACTTTCTGATATCATTTTGTTTCCATTTTCAAAACTTTGTCGTTGCTCATATGTTCTATTCTTTCATTCTCACCATCCTTATGTAGAAATGCATTCTGTTGTTTGAGCTCCTTTCATCTTCTGTGGGGAGATTGTCCAGCATTCGGTGCCACAAAGGCTAATCGATATTACCTAAAGGTCCAGTATTTTTATTTTTTCTAACTAAATGTTCTTAAGTTTCTTAGCTTTCGGAAATTCACTTTCTCTATACCAGTAAGCCTTTGGTGTCAGTGTTGCATATTCCATGCTCTGTATAATAAAAAAAACATTCCAAGTATTTACATTGTTAGGATAGTTTAATTTTTTATCTCCAATTTGGAAGTTGCATATTGGGCTGTTCATTTTGCTAGCAACCATGCATTCTGTCTTCTTGCAATTGAGGTTTAGTTCTTGCTGCTATCATTGTTTACTTTCTGCAGGCGTTCTTTTTTGTCTATTTTCTTTGTCTGCTATCAACAACGTGTTACCTGCATATGTTTTACTGTTCAGAAATGTTATCCACTGATAATAATCAAATACACACCTTGGAGAAGACTAGTATGATTTAACATTCAGAGTACTCATCGGAAGCAAGAGAAGCAGTATATATATATATATATATATATATATATATATATATATATATATATATATATATATATATATATAAAGTAACGTAAAGTTTAGGTAAATGCCAAGTTAGGAACATGTGTAACAAAGCGGCAGTGGAAAAATATTGCTTATAGAAAAATGAGAAAAAAAAAGGCTATGCAGAGCCATTATCGCCTACATCCTCACTGAAATTTTGTTTCTATCATTCACTACAAGCAAGATATTGAAGTGACTACAACACAAGGAGTTATCGAGTTTGAAAGAATAAGTAAAAGAAAACTATTATTAAATATCGAGAACAATAAAAGGCGAAACAAGCAGGCAGTAGATAGCGATTGATATTACATTTAAACTTTTCAAGGGCGAAATTGACTGTAAAGCAGAAACCGGAAGAAATTTCCACAAGCGTGAAGTGCGGGAAAATTAGCATAGAACTTACGATTACATCCAGCTAATTTAGGTATAAAATGATGAGACCATTCCGCCAATATAGTACTGCGTTTAAATTATAAAGTTTAGGTACCATAGAGCAAATCTCACCAGAACAATTAGCATTGCAATATTTATAAAAAAAAAAAAAGATACTGGAAAGCCATATTACGGCGGTGGGAATGTGACTGAAACCGAGATACCAGGTCAGAACCAATAACATTGCAGATTCTTGTTTGAATTTTATCAAAAATACCCAAATAACCAGACCATATGTAGCAGCAATATTTACGCTAAAGGTTGATTTATAAATTAGTAAAATATAAAAAGGTTGACTTACAAATAAGTAAAATATAAAAGAGATAGACAATAATGAAGATACGTTACAGCAGTGGGAAAGTGACTGAAGCCGAGATAGCAGGTCAGTCGTATATATATATATATATATATATATATATATATATATATATATATAGTGTGTGTGTGTGTGAGAGAGAGAGAGAGAGAGAGATTGAGAGAGAGAGAGGAAGAGAGATTAACATTTTCGACTGATGTCAAATCGGTCGGGTTTCGATCCCGGCTTGAAGCAATGGTATGTCTAGCCACACTGGTGGGCTGTGTTACAGTCTTTGAATGACAATATACGCTCCCTTTCGTGGGTTGAGCACTTTGGAAGAAAAGTAATTTGTCGGATAGTGCTTGTGATTAATGCTAAGCTCTTCGTTATGAATTGGCAATCGGTAATGATTATATCTCGTATATAATGAGTTAAACATTTCCTTTATCGTTAGCGTGCGCTGATAGCCTAGGGTGAAAATCTCTGACTGATGTCAAATCGGTTGGGTTTCAATTCCGGCTTGAAGCAATGGCGTATCTAGTCACACTGGTGAACTGTGTAACAGTCTGTCTGTGGATGACTACATGTATATATATATATTTAGGCACCAGTACCTCTTTTATACAAGTTTCATTTGTAGAAATATCACGTGGTAGAGATAAACACTCAGTTGTAGAGCAAGCTAAGTGAATAATAATCCATCCTTTAGAAAGAGAGCTATTTATGTTGCCATGGAGCATCACATTGTGCTAAAGTGGGATAGTCCATTGCTTGGGCTGTGATTGGCTGCTGGTACCTGAGTGGAGGTATTTCTATATAAATACCAGCTTGATTCATCTGTTAGTTTGCAGGGTTTGTATTAAGTTACAACCTGCTTTTTTTGTCTGCCAGCTGGACGCTAGCTGGGGCCTTTACACCCGTAAGTGCTTTTTATTATTGTTATTCTACATCTCCTCCCTCCCCCAATTGCGTGTGGGTAGTGGCCTTTGGGGAGGGATGAGTTCCTTTAAACCTGGCTGGTTTTGCGGAAGTAGTTTGGACAATGCCCGAGGGGTTTTTGTCCGTGTTATTGTAGACGACTGAGCAGTGTTCGACGTTATTCCAGCGTCGAATGTTTGTGGCACTGGTGAAGGGGTCCAGGTAGGGCACTAGGTCTGGGAACTGGATTTGTAGGTGTATCCTGTTTCCTGAGGAATCGGCGATTTCGTAAGGTAATTCTACCTGATCCGTCAACTCTAATACGATATTGGTGGTTGGGGAGGGTTTCAATGACATGACCTGTTGTGTCCCATCGGCGGGTTGTTGGTCGTTGTAGTGCCACTATTTGTCCTTTTTGAAGGGGGTTTAAGGTGTGTGCTGTTTTGTTGTATCGCTCTATGAGACGAGCGTTCCGCCGGGACAGACTTATCTCGCGATTTTGGGCTGCGGTTATTCAATTCGCATGTGGCTTATAGACTGTAGGGTGGGATGGTATGTAGTCACGTAGTCGGCGGTGGAGTAGTAGTTGAGCAGGGAATAGCCCAATGTTTTGAATGGGCGTATTCCTGTATTGGAGGATGGCTCTTGCTGCACGATTATTGTCCAACGATCCTTGGGCTCCTGTGTTGCCATTTACGATTCTCTTTGCGGTTTTGACAGCAAGCTCTGCCCGACCATTGGATTGTGGGTAACCTGCAGATGATAACCTGTGTTTGACAGCCCAGTCTTGTAAAAATTGCTTGAATGTAAAGGATGTGAAGGGTGGCCCACCATCAGTGCTGAGTTCCTCGGGAGCACCGTAGGCTTGAAATATGTTTCGGCAAATTGAAATAATCCTTGATTCATTAGCTTCTCCGTGGCTCAAGTGGTATAGATTTAGCCAGCCTGTTAACCTGTCAGCGCATGCTAAGTAACCATGGTTCCCAACATGGAAGATGTCCATGACGATTTGCTGAAATGGCCAATCAGGAGATGGTGTCAAGTTGATTGGCTCTTTTGGTTGACTCAGGGCATTTTTGAGCAGAACGTACAACCTGCTCTAATGTTACGTATTGAAGCATTCATCCCGGGCCAATAAACAGATTCATTGGCACGTGCCTTCATGCCAACTTCACCTTGGTGTGCAGAATGTAGGCTATGTAAGACTTTTGCGCGTTGAGAGGTGGGGATAACGATTCTTTGATCTAATAGCACTAATCCATCGTCAACACTTAGGCGGTGCCTCACTTCCCAGTATTCACGGATTTCGGGTGCAGTGAGGCTGCGCGTCCTTTGGAATCCATTTCGTATTACCTCAATTAATTTTTTGTATTACGGGTCGCTGCGTCCCGCCGCACGGATAACGTCTGGTGGGATGAGCTCCAGGTTGTCATTTGCACCGAATGTTGCTAATAGGGTTGTTGATTTGACCCAGTCATCCATATTGTCAGACTCTATGATGTCTGATTGAGAGGGTTCAGAAGTGAATACATTTAGGAGTGCCTGTGAGATGTCTGCTGGGTTACGAGAGACAGCATCGGAGGCTCTGTGCCATTTTCCAGGGCAGTGCTGAATGGTGAATCTGTACCTGAGGGTTTTCTCCTTTAACCTGAATAATCGGGGGTTTTGGATTTTACTAAGATCTCTATCTCCGAATAATCTTTTTAATGGTTCATGATCTGTAACCACTATGAGATTTGGGTAACCCATTACAAAAATGCGACATTTTTCCAATGCCCACGCAATTGCTGCTGCCTCGCCTTCAATAGGTGCATATCTGCGTTTAGCATCAATGCAGAATCTGCTACCAGCAAATATCAGGCGCCAACCTTCAGGGCAGCAAACTGGGGCTTTGTCGGTGGTGCATGAGCAATACTTCTCTAGAAGTAGGAAGCCCATTCCATCTTTGCTCCAATCTGGGGCGAGGCAGGTTATTCGTTCTTTTTCAAATGTTGCAATGCCTTTTTGAACTAAGTCAACTATGACCTTCTTTGAATGCTGGAATGCATCCTCAAGGCTTTTATTCCATATAAAGTGTGAGTCTCGTTTTACGAGATCACGAAATGGAAGCATGACTGGGCTCAGTGAGTATGCCCAAGCGACTTGGTTGACCAGACCAAACCATGATCTGCCATCGGTGAGTGTTTTTGATATTGGGAAGCTTAATGTCGCCTCCAGCATGGATTTAGAAGGGGTTACACCAGAGGATGTTATCCGGAGGCCCCCAAACTGCACAGTGTCTTGACAAAATTGGAACTTTTCTCTATTGAGTACGATGCCGTTTTTTGCGCAATGGAAGAGGAAATCGAAGGTGTGAAAGAAGGCTCCTTCGATGTCAGAGTCGTAGAGTAGTGTGTCATCTACGATTTTTACTTTGCGGGGAATGTCTTTTATTACTTCATCATACCTTCGGGTGTAGGCATCGCCAGATGCTAGGTAACCTTGTGGCATCCTCAGGTACATGAACCTTCCCCATTCTGTGATGAAGGTGGTGAGTGGCTGGGACTCTTTATCTAAGGGGATGGAATGATATCCATCAACAGCATCCAACACCGTTTTCTTTTGCTTAGGTGGCACTTGTAGTGCTAGCTGGAATGGTGACCCTGTATGGTGTGTTTCCCGTTTGCACTGTGAATTCAAATGTTGGTAGTCTATGGTTCTTCGTGGTTTGCCATTTTTCTTGGCGGTAATTACCATAGTGCTACACCAATCAGTGGACATGCCGACGGGTACTGGGGTTATGATACCCCTTTTAACATCTTCCCAAAGAGCTGCCTCACGGGCTCTTTGAAGTGAAAAGGCACGGGAATTGGGTTATGTCTGGCTTTGGGGACTGCTCCTTCTTTGAGGTGTATATGAGCAGTGGGGCCAGACATTGGTGGGAATTCACCATTATTTTTGAACGCCGTTTCGGCGAATTGATTTAATAGTCAATTCTTGAGCCTATCAATGTTTTGTTCTGTTGGGGGAAAGGGAGTTTTTTTGGGCGTGTTGGAAGTTGTCCCTCGACTTTGCATTGTTTAGGGCTCGCGTCTGATTTTTTATGTGTACTTGTCGAGGGCATGTGTTGCATTGCTGTTTGGGGTAATATTGTAGTCGTTGGGTTTGGGAAGTCTTTCGACAGTATCCCTACGTCAATGCAGGCTGCTTTGCTGAAGTATAGCCGCTGGATCTTTTTGCATATGTATAGGGCTTGTTTAGTTGTTCTTCCTTGGACGATGAATTCCACGGGGAGCCAACCCTGACATACAAGTGTAAAGCCTCCCACAGCTCGGACGACGTTTCTTGATGGAATGAGGTTGTTGGTAGTGAGCCCCATATTCAGAAGGTGCTTAAGTCCTCCGAGACATATGGTGGACCCACTGTCAGGAAAGATCGTCATCCTAGTGCTGTGATTTCTGGGAATATTCTTAACTTGTCTGGGATCCGGTTTTGGCGAGAATGGAACAACATATCCATCAATTTCCCTTACCTGGCCTGTGTCTTTAGATGTATACGTGCCCGTCGTTTGATTGAATGTAATGTGGGCGATAAGTGTGTCCATGGCGGCTTCATTAGCCTCTGGGCTTTTTCCTTACTGCTTGAGCCAGTTTCTTAGCCCGGCATACCCTTGATAGGTGATTGGGCTTCCCACAATTACTAAATGTTTGTCCCCATGCTGGGCATTTTAGCCGGCGGGATCCAGTTCCTGAGGTGCCGTGCTGGTGGCTGCCACAACCTAAGCAAGCCTGGTGGTTTGGTTTAATATTGCAGTTGCAATAGGTGCTGGTACGGATCCCCTCGTTGGCTTGTGGCGTACCCTTCTGTCTGCGGTATGTTGATAGCCGAGCAGCGGCTGTATCTGAAGCGCCAGCCATTGAGGTTTGGTCTCGCAATGCTGATTCAAATGCCTCAGCATGACGGATATTTTGCTCAAAGGATTTAAGTGCCCCAGCTTTGGCCAGTAGGTCAGCCTGGGTGTGTCATTTGCTATTCCACGGATGATCTGGTCCTTGATGTATATATCAGACAGGTCATGCTCACACCAGGGGCAGGTAAAGTTACAATCAACAGCTACGGCTCTGAGGCGGACAAGGTAACTTTTATTGGCTCATCCGCATCCTGAGACATGGAGGAAAAAAGCAAGGCGATGGACAATAGGACTTGACCTCTGGGTGACCAACGTTTCTATTATGTCAAGTAGCTTATCTGGATCAGTGGTAAAGAAGTCAGGGTGTGTGTTGATTATGGCGTTTTGCACAGTCTCATCAGCACAATTGTATAGGAGAATATTAGCTTGGGAGCTTGGCATATTTGTCATCTTGGTAAAGACATCCCAGTCAATTCGGAACTTCCTGAATTGTTGTGGTGTCATATCGAGATTACGATGGGGAGGCTTGGCTGCTAGTGCCTGAATGCGGGTTGTCTGGGTGGTGGCTTCCTTAGCCTGCTTGATGATACAAAGTGCTTCTCCCATTAATGCAACTCTGAGCTCCCTAAGCATGGATCGATCCAGCATTTGAAGGCTCTCGATTGTCAGTTTCTCGTCTGAAAACCTTGTTGCATGAGTTTTGGCCGAGTCAGTGGATAGGACTGCTTCAATGAAGAAGAGTTCCCAATCTTTGGGTGTCATATATCCTGTTCGCAGCGCCATGTAGAAAAATCACGTGGTAGAGATAAACACTCAGTTATGGAGCAAGCTAAGTGAATAATAATCCAACCTTTAGAAAGAGAGCTATTTATGTTGCCATGGAGCATCACATTGTGCTAAAGTGGGATAGTCCATTGCTTGGGCTGTGATTGGCTGCTGGTACCTGAGTGGAGGTATTTCTATATCAATACCAGCTTGATTCATCTGTTAGTTTGCAGGGTTTGTATTAAGTTACAACCTGCTTTATTTTTGTCTGCCAGCTGGACGCTAGCTGGGACCTTTACACCGGTAACTGCTGTTTATTATTGTTATTCTACATCATTGAAGACGATTTATTATTGAAAATGGTTGATAGTTTAGCCGGAAGCACTTGAATTTATAGCACTTTTGGACAGCTTTTACGCCCAGAAAAGAAAATACATGCATAACTGGACTGCTAGAGAAAAATAATAAAAAACAATCCCATTGCCTTATGGGTAGCCCTTAATAAAAATTTAACTGGATAGGCACACACAGCCTGTGTGTACATCCAGTTTTCCTTTTTCATTAAGTCCAGCTCTCATTGTATCAGCGCTATCATGCTTTTCATTCTAGTCACTACAATCTCAGTCAAGGTTGGAGCGCCAAGCAAAAGATTATTTCGTTGTCCAAGAAAGCATGTTTCTGCTAGCAATTACTATTCTACTTAGCCAAAAAAACAGATTGCTTTATTTCAAACTAGATGAAAAGTCCCTTTAATTATGCTCTTTGACAAACTTTGGCCGTATTGGTGAGTTTTTAGATTCGCCTTTAACCAGCCACGGTTCCGATATAAAAAGATTTTAGTCATTTATACAAAAGGTAATAATTTGATAACTTCCTGATTTCTTCTCTGTTGAGGATTAATTAGTTTGGGCGTTCAGAGACACACACACACACACACACGCTGCTCATTCTTCGACTATTCAATATTTGCAGTTTCTAAAAATATCTCCCTGTAATTATCTCATACAAACTTTTAATAAATGCTGCGAATTTCTGTTGAAACTTTCACTGATTTTTTTTTTTTTTTAAATAATAAAACCATTTTTGTGAAGTCTTATAATCTAATAGCTGGTAATGATAAAATATTCTTGTTAACGTTTTAATATTTAAGGAATTAAAGTGATTACACGATTGTGCGTGAATGCAGGCGAATAAAAACGATTTTTTAAAATAGCATTGATAAATAGAACATAATCATTAGATGCTTGAAAATTTACGTTTCACTAGAGGAATATTATAAGAAAGTTGAAGTTTCAGTTTGTTAATTAAAAATATATCATGTTTTGGTTTTGAACATTAAGTTTATCGAACAAAATATTTGCGTTGTCTAGCATTGTGCTGTGTCAGGGTTAGGCTTAGTTCCACAACCCAGCTGGCGAATTGTAGAGCAGAGATTTCATCCCCTACACAGGAGAAAAACCCGCACAGTGACAAATAATTTCAAGTGATGATGATAAATTGGACCATTGGTTATCTTTTCTTTTTCTTTTTGGGTCAACGTTTACTTTTATGACTAAGATATAACGTGAACAAATTTCAACCTTTTAATTCATCACTTTTAAATCGGTTATAAACCAGATAAATGTTTATTTATTGCCTCTAGTATAAACCGCATCTATATCAACTTTTTCACTCAAGTACAAGCCGGATCTATATTTACTTTTTACGTTATGTATAAATTGGGCAAACCTTTCAAATTAGTTATAAACAGGACCAATGTTTATTTATTTACTCAAGTATAAACAAGATCTATATTTAACATTCAACTAAAGTATAATTTGGGCAAATCTTTCACTTTTGAATCAGTTATAAACCAGAGTAATGTTTACGTATTAACTCAAGTATAAATAGAAACAATGTTTAAACTTTTCCCTCAAGTATAAAGCGGGTATAACTTTTAACTCAAGTATGAACTGCACAAAACTTTGAAATTTGAATGAGTTATGAACTAAAGTAATGTTTAGTTATTAAATCAACTAGAATTTTTTTTATTCAGCTATGAATCAGTGAATGTTCACTTTTTTCATTCAAATATCAAGGTAGAACAATATTTACCTATTGACTCAAATATTAACATGATCAATATTTACATTTCGACTTATCTATAAACGCGACAAATGTTTACCGCCCGACCCAGATAAAACACAGGCCAGTTTTTTATCATTTGACTCAAGGAAACAGTGAAGCAAGTTCTTTACGTTTGCATCTAGTGTAGACCGATCGGACTAATTTTTTAGCCTATCAAAAATTTATAAACCTTTAACTTAAGTATAAATGTTACGAATATTTACTTTTGATTCAAGAGTAAACCGGGTCAATTTTGACCTTTTGATTCACGTATGGCTAAAACTAATGTCTTCCTTCTATCAATATTTGCCTTCTGTCTCCGCTGTATTCTGTATCAATCTTTACCTTTTTTCTAAAGTATAAACTGGGTCAGTTTTTATTTTTAACTCAAGGATAAACCCGAGCAAGGCTTACCTTTCTGACTCAATTCTAAATGCGACCAACATTTATATTTTAGTCAGGAGTTTTTCAAAGTTTTGAGGCATCGTTAAATTAACAACTTAACCTAACCAGATAGTTTATAATTTAGTCTTCCAATTAAATTAATTGAATAAATAACTTCTTTGGGGGATTTGTATAAACATTTAACCCCATACAAGTAAAGATGTTACTGAGATTGAAAGACTTTAAGAAACGCCATTATTAAAGAGAGACGACAATAAAAGAACAGGTTTCAATAAGTCAAAAGTTTACGTTTGACATTGACCCTAAATTTTTGAAGATTAAAATTGCCTGGAAAGTACAAAGACAGAAAAGAATTACTCAAGTGAAAAATGTGAGAGAATAAACTTTTGGCATGGAACATCTAGTAATTTCAAATTGGAAATGAGAAAACCTAACTAGCAATCGTGTACTTCGTAAGTCCAAGGTATCAAAGACGACAGTTTATCAAAACAGCTACCATTAAATTATTTATAGAAAAAGAACAGAGGAGGTGGGAAAGTCACCGAAGCCGAGATGCCATGTCAGGATCGATAGCATTGCAGATTCTTCATTGAAATACCTAAATAAACAGCAGAAGCACCAGATAGATGTGATAGCAATATAAAATACGTTGACGAATGCAAGACTTATGAAAATAAACTCTGACAGGAAAAGGTGTCTACAATGAAATAATGAAAACTTTTTCTAGCATCAGATCTAGAAAATGGTTCCATATAATCTTTCTACTACATATCAGTCGAAAAAACCTACTATTAAGACAGGTATAAATATTTGGATCATCGGAACAGATACCAAATTGAAAACGGATGATATTGGGATGGTTGTTGATGAAAATTAGGAACAAACAGATTGAAGAATGGAACGCTTGGCCGCATTTGCATTAATGCAAAAAGATCTGGAAGAGTGGCCGTTGAAAACAAATTTCATTTCGCCATTTGATAAGAAACAAATCAAAAAATATCCAGAAATGCCATAACCCTTCAACTCGTCGAGAAGACCAGCATGACAAACTATCAAACGCCTTCGAGTTATCAAAAGCAATAGTCCGAACTTCACCATTCTTATATAAATCTTGAATAAGTCTTTCAACATCGACATATTAGCAGTTGACCTTGTAATTGAAAACCATATCGGAAACAAAGAATTTTGTTTGTATTTCAAGGAATTGAGGTTTCATTAAGGGAATTATGTCTGGACAGTAATAAATTGTAACCCGGAAGTACACAATCTGGAGAATACGACAATTGAAAATATTCCATCCAGACTGCTTCAATTTCTTTCCTGGCCAACAAAGAGTTTAGTGATATCCTGAAGAAATACGCTATACTTCCTCTGAATATCTTTATCAACTACTAATATTACTTTCTTTGGTTGGAATAATTGGGGAGTAGTATTTATTCCAAATAATCATTTGGTTCGCCATAAGGAGCTCCTAATCTAATAGACTCTTCGAATTCGTCTACTAACAGAGAAATTAATTTGGGGGTATAGATCGGTCTTTGGTGTGGATATTTTGCATACGGTGGCTATTTCTCTAGTTATATCTTCTTTTACATCCATCACTATAACTTGCAAATCATTTTTGACAGGTTGAATCATTCGCATAACCTTCTCCATAAACTATACGAATACTTCTTATTGTGCTTGAGTAATTGCTTTTTTTATTTTTGTTAAATGGGGAAACTATAATATACAAAAATGTTATTTCTTTTCTACCGTCTTCACTATTAGAAATGATATGAAAAATGCCCAATTTTAAAATTATTTTTAAATAATTGTCGTATACAATATGTAGGCTTTGGATTGTTTCAAGACGTCCTCTAATTAGATTTGTTGATGTAAACCTTGTAACACATGGATCAAGATACTTCAATAAGAATGTCATGCTACAAGTAGAAGGAATACAGGTTAACTTAAGTAACGATATTTGCTATTGGCGAAACACTTTTGCATATATAAGTAAAAGATTAAATAAATGTTGTTGGCAAGGAGGGTGGCTATATACTCTATCAAGTTGAAAAAAAATTCAAATCTGTCTATATTTCAGAGATGAGGTGCTGTAACCATTTACATTATTTACATTGTTAGGACCACTGTCCTTATATTTGTTGTCATATTCACAACGTTTTGACCGTTGTACGCTACGGTCTTGCTCGGGTGATATACGTTGGAATTTCGAACCAAGCCATTTATTTAGTCCACGGGAGTAGATTGTTCTAGCTTCACGTTTCATACCTTTTCCGGATATCTGAGTTTCAGTTAATTCCCGTAATATCTCAATCAACGCTTTTATCCACTGGGTCACGGAAAATTCAAAAATTGATTGATCCCAAAGAGTTGTGAGTTCAATACCGGGCTACAGAAGAGGTGAGAAAAAGCTTGGAGAGACGAGCGGACATATTGAGTGTATACAGATAGCATCTTAAGTGAAAGAATTATACTGGTTAAAAGTTACAATATTTTCCGGTGCAGCCTATGTTATGTTGTTTTACATAGCCACACGGGAGTGACAATCTCGGCTGCAATGAATGCACGTGAAGAAGCTCTCCCCCGTTGTCGCCTTGTTGTTTTCTTTACGTTGTGCACGCTTCTCCCCAGCGGCAAGATCCTTTTCTCCTCTCTTCGCTACAGCACTCTGTGTAAATCTCGTCTACAGCGTTAGCGATCGTTTGCTACGTCTTACCACCTTTCGATGTCCATGTACATCTCAGTATCAATAGAATGTTGCCTCCCGGATTTTTGTTGTCGTGGTTAGCTTTAGGTTTGTATATATATATATATATATATATATATATATATATATAAATGAAATGAAATATCTCTTTCTCTCTCTCTCTCTCTCTCTCTCTCTCTCTATCTATATATATATATATATATATATATATATATATATATAATGAAATGGACTATCTCTCTCTCTCTATATATATATATATATACATATATATATATATAATGAAATGGACTATCTCTCTATCTCTCTCTCTCTCTCTCTATATATATATATATATATATATATAATGAAATCTCTCTATCTCTCTCTCTCTCTCTCTATATATATATATATATATATATATATATATATATATATATATATATATATATATATGGACATGGACTATCACTCTAACGCTCATATCTGTTCGAAGCGTATCTTAACGTAAACAAATGACTTAATATATTCAATAGAAATCTTGAGAAGTTTGTCGTTCAAAAACAGGTGCTAACCAGACTGAAGATAAATGACGTAGGACGTCAGATTATATGGCGGTTCCGTGTAGGATACAGGTTCGATTCCTGTCAGATGGCACATAGTTTCTTTGATATTTTTAGGACATTCAGGCCGGTAAATATTGTTAATACTCTTTATTATTAACAGAGCATTTGCTTAAATATTTATGTATAAAAGTAATGTGTGTGTGTGTGTGTGTATGTATGTATATATATATTAATGCTTATTGTAGTCGGTTTGTTTACAATTTCTGCATGATATCCACGTGGCGAGGACCCAGTACTCGATTGTGATTTATTATTCTAAAACGACAATAGAGAAGCAGTTCTTTTTCGTCTCTATAACCGCATACCTTCGGGGCGTTAATCATCGCTCTCCACAACTTCCTGTCCTTTGTAGCTCTCAAGGAATTTGGTCTTTTCGATAGTTTTTCGTAATCATATTCACTCAAGGTCAGCAGGTAAGTTTTCCGTTCTTTTATTCTTTCCCTCTTGCATTCGATCTGTCTTGTGAATATCAAATTTTCTAAACCCTGGTTCTTCATTATGTCCGCTAGAAATTTCAACTGTCTCTTGTTAAGCAGAAGTGTCGATTTTGTTTTCCGTTGTCTGTGTTCGGCACGTGGTATTCTCAGCATCCTTCTGTGGAACCACATTTCTTTTGTTTCAAGTTTTTTTTTCATCTGTGAAGACATTGTCCAGAATTCCAGCATTCAGATGTGTAGTTATTGAATAATAGTTCAGCAATTCTTTCTTTGCTTCTAACGATATTTTCGATTACATAATACTTTACTTAGCTTTTGGAAGGCATATTTCGCCATAACAATGCATTTTCAAATTTCACTGTTGTTCTTTCCGTCCTCTGTTAAAACCCTTCACGGATATTTAAATTGTTCTACTTGTTTGATTTCTGAATGTCCAATTTGTAATTCCCCATCTTAGGCTGTTTTGTTTGCTAAAAACAATGCATTCTGTCGTCTTGCAATTAATGTTTATTCCTTTTCACCACTTTCCTTCATTACATCCTGTGGTCGTTTTTTTTTTGTTTCCATTGTATGTCTGCTATCAACACTATCATCTGCATATCTTATGTTGTTGATTGTGGGCGCCAACAATCAATCTTCATCGGATTTATAATTAACTCATAATCGTCTTGCTGTTTAGGTTGAATAGGTCCGGTGAGAAGACACATCCTTGTCTTACGCCCCTTTCTGTTTTTGTATCTTTACTGAACTCATTTTCTTATCTGTTTGCAGGAGGTTTGCTGTCAGTATAGCTTCTGTATGATTCTAATATCCTTCACAAAGATGTAAAAGTTACTAAGCAGTTCTTTGTAACATAATTTATCAAACGCTTTTGTATAATCTATAAAACTATGGTACACATCTTTCTAAATTTCTGTTACATAGGAATAGATTGTCGATGCCGACACTTGAGATTGAACATAGATCGCCAGTGAACAAACACAAGCGATCCCTTTATTGAATTAAGTAGACCACGTGACCATAGATGAACCACATAAGTAGGAAGCCACGTGATGTCTAATTGATCATTATTTCTATTCTATCCTCTATTACTATTCGAATCTGCATTTCTGCTCTATCCTCTATTACTATAAGGATCGCTATTCTCTACTCTATCCACTATACTATTTCTCTTTTCGGGTCACTACACGGGTTACTTTTCGAGCGAGTATTATCGACCAAGTACTATTTAGTGCGAGATTATTCGAAGGTGTCTGACACCAGTATTGTTCAACGGCGTACTATAGTCGTATCTGCGATTACAAAGTCTCTACTACAACGAACATTACGAAAGTGACAACGAGTATTCGTTGGCATTAGAAAAGATTTTCTCTTGGTATTTCTGATATCATTCTGAGCATAAATATCATATTTCTTCTTCCATTGTCTTTGACGAACCAGAATTTTTCTTGTACTCTTTCCGTTCTGATTCTGCTGCGCGCTGTAATTACGTGTTCAAAACTATATAAATGTTACTCATTGTTTAATTACGTGTTCAAAACTATATAAATGTTACTCAGTGATTAATTACGTGTTCAAAACTATATAAATGTTACTCATTGTTTAATTACGTGTTCAAAACTTTATAAATGTTACTCAGTGATTAATTACGTGTTCAAAACTATATAAATGTTACTCATTGTTTAATTACGTGTTCAAAACTTTATAAATGTTACTCAGTGATTAATTACGTGTTCAAAACTATATAAATGTTACTCATTGTTTAATTACGTGTTCAAAACTTTATAAATGTTACTCAGTGATTAATTACGTGTTCAAAACTATATAAATGTTTATTGTTTAAACGTGTTCAAAACTTTATAAATGTTATTAGTGATTAATTACGTGTTCAAAACTATATAAATGTTACTCATTGTTTAATTACGTGTTCAAAACTATATAAATGTTACTCAGTGATTAATTACGTGTTCAAAACTATATAAATGTTACTCATTGTTTAATTACGTGTTCAAAACTTTATAAATGTTACTCAGTGATTAATTATGTTCAAAACTATATAAATTCATTGTTTAATTACGTGTTCAAAACTTTATAAATGTTACTCAGTGATTAATTACGTGTTCAAAACTATATAAATGTTACTCATTGTTTAATTACGTGTTCAAAACTTTATAAATGTTACTCAGTGATTAATTACGTGTTCAAAACTATATAAATGTTACTCATTGTTTAATTACGTGTTCAAAACTTTATAAATGTTACTCAGTGATTAATTACGTGTTCAAAACTATATAAATGTTACTCAAATGTTCAAAACTTTATAAATGTTGTTTAATTACGTGTTCAAAACTATATAAATGTTACTCATTGTTTAATTACGTGTTCAAAACTTTATACGATTAATTACGTGTTCAAAACTTTATAAAAATGTTACGTGTTCAAAACATTGTTTCATTGTTTAATTACGTGTTCAAAACTTTATAAATGTTACTCAGTGATTAATTACGTGTTCAAAACTATATAAATGTTACTCATTGTTTAATTACGTGTTCAAAACTATATAAATGTTACTCAGTGATTAATTACGTGTTCAAAACTATATAAATGTTACTCATTGTTTAATTACGTGTTCAAAACTTTATAAATGTTACTCAGTGATTAATTACGTGTTCAAAACTATAAATGTTACTCATTGTTTAATTACGTGTTCAAAACTATTAAATGTTACTCAGTGATTAATTACGTGTTCAAAACTATATAAATGTTACTCATTGTTTAATTACGTGTGTTCAAAACGTGTTTTATAAATGTTACTCATTGTTTAATTACGTGTTCAAAACTATTAAATGTTACGTGTTCGTGTTCAAAACTATATAAATGTTACTCATTGTTTAATTACGTGTTCAAAACTTTATAAATGTTTCAGTGATTAATTACGTGTTATATAAATGTTACTCAGTGATTAATTACGTGTTCAAAACTATATAAATGTTACTCATTGTTTAATTACGTGTTCAAAACTTTATAAATGTTACTCAGTGATTAATTACGTGTTCAAAACTATATAAATGTTACTCATTGTTTAATTACGTGTTCAAAACTTTATAAATGTTACTCAGTGATTAATTACGTGTTCAAAACTATATAAATGTTACTCATTGTTTAATTACGTGTTCAAAACTTTATAAATTCAGTGATTAATTACGTGTTCAAAACTATATAAATGTTACTCATTGTTTAATTACGTGTTCAAAACTTTATAAATGTTACTCAGTGATTAATTACGTGTTCAAAACTATATAAATGTTACTCATTGTTTAATTACGTGTTCAAAACTTTATAAATGTTACTCAGTGATTAAAATGTTTATATAAATGTTACTCATTGTTTAATTACGTGTTCAAAACTTTATAAATGTTACTCAGTGATTAATTACGTGTTCAAAACTATATAAATGTTTCATTGTTTAATTACGTGTTCAAAACTTTATAAATGTTACTCAGTGAAAACTTTATAAATGTTACTCATTGTTTAATTACGTGACTTTTAATTACAGTGATTAATTACGTGTTCAAAACTATATAAATGTTACTCATTGTTTAATTACGTGTTCAAAAACTATATAAATGTTACTCAGTGATTAATTACGTGTTCAAAACTATATAAATGTTACTCAATTAATTACGTGTTCAAAACTATATAAATGTTACTCAGTGTTTTATGTTACTCATTGTTTAATTTGTTCAAAACTTTATAAATGTTACTCAGTGATTATTACGTGTTCAAACTATATCAGTGTTTAATTACGTGTTCAAAACTATATAAATGTTTCAGTGATTAAACGTGTTCAAAACTATATAAATGTTACTCAGTGTTTAAAGTTTAAAAAACTATAAAGCCAGTGTTTAAGAAACTGTAAAGCCATGCTAGTTATTTCATAATGCGAAAAGTATTATCCAATTCAAATGATAATATTTTTATAAACTATTTGTTATCAACTAAATAAATTCTGTGCTTTATTGTCATGGCTCAACGATTTGAGCTGAAGACTGAAAATAGACAAATTCCAAATTCAGGAAAGGTAGCAGTTTTCCAGTCGTTCTCCTAAAAATAAATTATAGTAATTTTGATAGGAGCCTGTTTTATCGGTAGACAAAACTATATAAAGAATATTTAACATAGAAAAATTATATACGCCGGTGTCTTATAGTTTTCAATCAATTCACCATAACAAATAATATCTATATAACTATATTAATAATTGAATTGATAGCATCTGTCACGGCTAAATGAGTTGTCAGATTTTTGAAAGTCAGTTGTTGTGTGACAAATTCAGAAAGTAACAGTCTTTTAGCCTTTTTCGTATACCAACGGAGTAAATGACAGCTGCTAACTTGACGTTTGACAGACAACAGTTTTTAAGTGTGTTTGACCATGGCATTTTTTTTTCTTGCTGAACGGTGAAATGTCACTTTTCAAATGAAGAAAGAAATATAAAAAGTATGTGATCAAGTCTAACTGAACAAAAAGATATAAGCCACTTAAAATATATGAAAGACTTTTTTCTCTTGCCATGAGCTTTTTTATAATATTGAATGCTTTGCTAATCTCGATTCTCGTTCTGAATCGTCTCTGAATCGAGTGAGTTAATTTATTAGCAACATTAAAAAAAAGAGAAGGATGTAAAATTTAAATTCGAAGATTTCTTTTGAAACATTTCAACCCAAGCTAAGCAATAAAGTCACCAGGACTTGAGGACTTACTGACTGTTAGAGAATACGAAAAAAACTACCATTAATGAGAGAGAACGATAAAAGAATATGAATTAGACTAGAAGATTACGATTGATATTGCATTGAATCTTTTGATGGTCGAAGTTGAATGGGAAGCAATCAGTCATTATCACGAAACTATTAGAATTCTATGAGGTTTCTTGATAATGACAGCAAAAGGCAAAAAGTACTTGAACAAAAATAACAAAATATGAACTTCGGACAGTTTTATAAACAAACTTCGTATGCAATATTCAACCCCTTGTCCGAAAACTATAAAAATACAATAAATACTTAGACAGACCTTTTCGGTTCTTTTTAATCAGACTTGTTTTAGATGAATACTAAATGCATATATATATATATATATATATATATATATATATATATATATATATATATACCACTTCTGATGAGTCCCAAAATGGGATGAAATGGCCGTACAGTGAATTCTTCATTTTGTTGAGGATTCTTCTAGATTCGATGAATTATATATATATATATATATATATATATATATATTTCTCCTATTCTATTTTCTATTTTTTTATTTTTCCGTTCTTTTGGAAATATGACGTGTTGTCTTTTACTTTGTTCTTAACTCTTACATTTCTCTTCCTTCTTTCCCGTTTTTCCTTTCATTGTCTTATCCTATTATCTTTGGTTTTACCTGTTTTCTTTTTTTCTTCTTCTTCTTGATTTTCTTCTTCTTCTTCTTCTTCTTCTTCTTCATCTTCTTCTTATTCTTTACTTTTTCTTCTTCTTCTTCTTCTTCTTATTATTATTATTTTCTGTCTTCTCTAGTGAATTTTTCAAATCGTTCTTAATGAAAAAAATTGTCTCGTGATATCAGTTGCTTTCCCTATGTTTTGCTTTCTTTTGTATTTGTCATGTTAAACTGAATATCTCGCAGTTGATTGATGCTTGCTATAATTTTATCTCTCACAAAATGTGTATTCTTGAAATTATAATCAGGATTGCCGAATGACACCCAAGGGTAGATAAAAAAAAAACGAATATGCCGTTCATTCTTGACATGAAGATCACAGGGAAGAAATCGTTATATATATATATATATATATATATATATATATATATATATATATATATATATATATATATATATATATATATATATACATACACCCCCTCGAAAATCTTAAATTCGGTTGTGCGCTCTTGGAAGATAAGTGAGAATTTCTTTTCAACCGTACGTCGATGGCTTGGGGTAGTGGATTTAATCTCCAAGTGTTGTCGAATCAGTTGTTTTGATGTTTGAAACAGTCGGATGTCTATTCACATTGATGAGCTGTATATACAATAATCTATATATGATTACTATATATATATATATATATATATATATATATATATATATATATACACACTATGAAAAGAATTAAGTCCGACAATTCTTTTAATATATTTTTGGTTTATACTGTATTTTTTTATGGATATAACTTATTTCAGTAAATGCTCTGTTTTAATTAAACAGTATTAATTACATTTACAGGTATGAATGTTCGAGAAATTTCGTAAAAAAATATACGTTCACCAACAGAAATAGAACCTGTATTCCTCTAAATTGACGTTTATTTAGCCTGACGTGCTGTACATTCAGCTACAGGACATTCAAACCGGTACATGTAATTAATACTGTTTAAATAAAAGAAACAGTGCATTTACTTAAATAAATTGTGTTTAAAAAATAGCATATGAACAGAAAATATATTTAAATAATTGTTGGACTTAATCAACTTCATAATATTGTCATTGTTTATGTTAAGATACGTTTCGTAAAGCAGTAATGATCGACTAACTCAAATCGTCAAAGATTATGTGTTTATGAACTGTTATTAGATCTTGGCTAACGAGAGGCTTGATTGTAGCTGGATTAATACTGTTTAATTAAAACACAGAGCATTTACATAATTGTAAATAAATTGTAACTATAAAAATCACTTACAAACAGAAAACATATATATATATATATATATATATAAAGAAATTAAGTTTTAATAAAGAAATGTATGTTCTAACCTCCTTTTTTAAAATATTAGAATTACTACGACTTTTTAAGACTAAAAATATAGAATCTCCAACAGCTCGATTTTATTCCTACCCATAATTTTCTTCTATCACTTGTGACCTTCATTAATCGTCGAACGTTACTGTACGCGACTTCCTATCCCTTAGCAACGTATGTTTTTTTATTATCACATCCTCCTACTGATCTGGCATCCGTTTACACAAGCAGGTTATTCGGTATATTCTTCCGTCCATCTTGCCTTCAGTACTTCCAGTAAGTGTCAAATTTTCCAAGTTTTCTTACATCATTATATGAACTGTGAGGAAAGTTTTTGAGTATTTCGCAACCCCTTACCTCCTAATGGCTTTATCTCTTTGCTTGTGAGTTAAATATTTGGTAAATTGCCTCGTAAGAGGATTTTATTAAATAGGACTTGAGCTGTCTTTTTCTTGTTTCTAATGGCATTTTTCTTTGTTTACCGTTTAGAAGGTATATTTTGTTATTCTGATAATCGTTTGGATTTCGGTGTCATGTTTTATGTCAGATCTAACAAGAATACCCTGGCATTTAAAATTCTGTATCTATACTTAATGGTTGATCTCTGAGAGTTGATCCCCTTCAGCTATGGTTTAATCAAGAGTAGGACTAATCTCTCTTTCATATTTTTTAGTCTACCGTTCATCCTTGCTTTGAATATTGTTGGCACATCTGTCCTACTTCTCCTGCTATATATTCAGAGATTCTTGATAAAATCCGAAGAAGAACCTTATTGATCCTGACCTATCATCTCGCTTTCAATCACTTTTTACACCCACCCTAACGTAGCTTTGCCTTTTCTATAAATGCTTTCATGGTAATCGTTCTGATAAAATTTCCGCTGTGGTACCTAGACTATAAATTTAAGCGCAGTACTAGATTGGCGGTAAGGTCTCTTTATTTTACAGTTGAAATGACTGGATTTAACCGTAACTTCTATGCTAACAGTTTCTTCTATCGCACTTCTCGCATGTAAAACTCTTTTCTGGCGTTTTCTTTCTCTGTCAACTTTGACCTTCAAAAAATTTATATGCAATCTACATCATGTTATCTTCTTAATTTCTGTTCTTTTATTATTCTCTTTCCATAATAGTATTGTTCTTTCTTTCCCCAGAAACTCCAACACTCAGTAAATCAATTGCGTCTTAGTGGCTTCATTGCCTTGCTTGGGGTGCAATGATTAAAAAATATTTATTTGCCAACACTCATAATTGCAGTTTAAGTTTAAGTATGTGGTATATATAATTTGAGAGCAAACACCAGAAAATCAGAAATGAATCATTGCTTCGTTAGAGATTTTTAACTTGCACCTCAGTTTGTGAAATCAATGATAGGATTTAAGACGTTTGCAATGGTTCTGTATAAACACATTGTAAAAACCCAGAGCAAACCTTTGAATTAGACGGAATTATATATATATATATATATATATATATATATATATATATATTCGCTTGAGGATGAAATGGAATTAATGTCTTTAATTTAATTACAACATTAAATTCGAAGCTTTTAGCTTCCATTTTTGAAACATGGTTAGATCTGTTTAGCGAAAAAATACATATTTTAAATCAATTAATTTATAATATTAATGCTCTGTAAATTTACATTGAGTACTATTTTGTAAAAATAAAAATATCTATAAGAACACCGGATTATATATCTTACTGTTCTTTATATATATATATATATATATATATATATATATATATATATATATATATATATATATATATATATATATATATATATACAAGGTGTAATAAACCTTAATACCTATTCTTCTTTAATTACAACAATGTTTATGGTAAGAATTACAAAGGTATTATTAATGCATTACTCTTCGAATTGAGTTCTCCGGGACGCTGGCGTATCTTATAGAAAATACATTAAAATTTACCTTTTTCTCCGCTTGTGAAGATGGCCTAGTTTCTGTCGGGTTTCGATTCTGGCTTGAAGTAATCGGACGTCCAGCCACACTGAAGAGCTGTGAAACAGACCGTCTGTGGATGGCACTATATATATATATATATATATATATATATATATATATATATATATAGTCATAAGATGTGCCATATTTATGGGATAAAGTGCTCAATATCAGAGATAGAGTGTGTAAATATAAAAAAGAGAACATAGAAGTCAACACTTAGAGGCGACTGTCTGATGCAATCATAGGCCATTTTTAAATATTAGTGACCTGAGTTTGTCCGACGATCGCAAATAGCGTGAAACCCAGGGTCATAAACTCCATGAATCAACCAAATATGTTAGCTCTATCTCTGATATTGATCGCTTTCTAATAAGTACCGCGCATATAATATATAAATAATTATATATATATATATATATATATATATATATATATATATATATATATATATATATATATATATATATATCCAGGAAAGTAGCCTACCGGACTGGTTATCTGATGATTGTGTGCAAGCACATGAAACTGATAGTAGTGTCCAGTCACTGCCAACCTGGTTCTTAATTAATATTTAATTAATATTAATACATATCATATTATTTTAATACCTATACTCGGGCGTGTGAAAAAAATGTATAATACAATTTGTAAATAAAAATATATTTGAACAAACCGATATCAGGGAAAAAAATTATTATGTCTATTATGTAAATAATGTACATAATACCTCATCTCAGAAATATAGACAGATAAAAATGCCAAAACGTCATAATATCGACACTGAACACGCCCACAACGCGCAGACCGTGATTGGAACAACCCCATGTCTATAGATACGTACGTATATATAAAAGTTCCCTCTTCAGTTAAATGCATCCTTTGTAATGGTTAACGGAATAGCTGAAAGCGATCGGATATATAACTTTTGTCCAGTTTTTATACGTTTTATGTCGAGGTAAAGATTGGTTCGGTTTGGTTTGGTTCGGTTTGGTTTATTTTGTTTTGCGGCATATCAACATAAATGGATTTTTTAATGCCTACAACATTTTCTTATTGCTGGTGATATTTTTACCAAAAATGTATTGCTGGTAATAATGTATTTCTGGTAATAATTTTTTACAAAATATATTTCTGATATTAAAACCTATTTTTACATTTACATAGGGTTTTGACTCCATTTTAGGGGTTAACTATTTGCCCATGGCTGGGAAACTAACAGGTGGTACCATCCTGGGTGAGGGTGGACCTGGGAACACCAGCAATTAAGAGGTGGTTCCACGCTTCTCAAAAGACTCCTGATCAGAAGCCATTGCTATTGGGCGTAGTGTATCGTCTAAATCAGGACTCGGATGTAGTTTATCGTCATACCCAGGACCCGGATGTAGTTTATCGTCATACCCAGGACCCGGATGTAGTTTATCGTCATACCCAGGACCCGGGTGTAGTTTATCGTCATACCTAGGACGGACGAGAAGCGAAACTACTTTTAAGAACGCAAGAACAATTGAATAACATTATTAATCGCAATACCTTGTCAGTCTTCTTCAACAAAACGTGTAAATAAGAGGGGTTACTGCCGAAATACACATACACACAAACACCCACACACACACACACACACAAAAACACACACACACACACACACACATATATATATATATATATATATATATATATATATATATATATATATATCATAAATTTATTTGAAAATAAGTAAATTTATAATATGTATGCTCTGTAGATTTGCATTGAGCACTGTTTTATAAAAATATTAATAAGAACACCAGATTATATATCTTACTGTTCTTTCTCTTCATTATAATATTTATATGAGCAGATATGAATGAACGTGAGAGATTCATGGAAGATGGAAGTTTAAAGACAGTAAATTCGACCTTGCTAACCGAACTCTCCTCTGTGGCCGAAACGGTTAAATGCACGTCAAGCTAATTGACAGTTCCGTATAGGATACAGGTTCGAATCCTGTCGGAGGACGGATATTTTCTGGGAACATTTCTCGGGCATTAAATGTTGTTTAATACTGTTTATTATAAACAGAGCATTTATTTAAATAATTGTATCTATAAAAAGAATGTATAAAGATAAAAATGTCTTAAAAATAATTGTCGGACTTTGTCCAATTCATTTACACACACACACACACACATATATATATATATATATATTGTGTGTATTTAGGCAGCATATTTTCATTTATACACGTTTCATTAAATAATATAGACAAGTGTTGTCTATTTATTTTATGTAAAATTTTTTCGTATCTTCTGATAAGTTTGGTAACATTATCATTAACCGAAAAAAGAAATTCACAATATTTATCCATTATTTTTTAATAAAATCTAAGCTTTCGGCTTACTCAAGCCATTATCAAAGATGTAAATACAAACATATCAAACAATATACGGACACGACAGTGATGATATAGTCTGTCATTGTTTTGTTTACATAGTGAATCACTAAGCAACGATGAACACGCGCATATAAGACGCTAGAAGCGAAAATCGCACCGCATCTCATGACGTCACACATGACTACACGAGAGTGAATTGGAGAATGAAATAAGGAAAGCCGTTGGTATAACCAATGGCTTCTGTTACCAATTATTGAAATTATAGACATTTAAGAATATTATATATATATATGTATATATGGGTGGGTTGTTGAGTGTGTCTGAAACCTAATTAGCCATCAAGATCCCGTTCAAATTTGTTTGAATGAAATCTACCTACAACGTTTGTCTGAAGCTTTATCAACGTGTTGGCCCTTTACGTATGTGATATCGAACATGAGCACACTATTATGAAAAACAACTTGCTAAAATTCATGATAGTTTTTCCTTGATTACTTTGAACCCCTTTCTAATCGTTATCAGGAACCTTAATATGATACAGAAGAAATCATTGTGTTCATCCTGGCATTTTTCAGAAACTCTCTCATTCTAATTTAATTATACGCGTATCGAATACAAGTGACTTTTTATGATTTGAATGATGTCTAATGGCTGTATAACCAATTCTTTTAATTAGTACGTTAGAAGCAAAAAAAAAAATCAAACTGCTAAATAGAATTGTTTGTTTTGTAACACGATCTAAAAGATTTCACACAAGCAGAAGGATATCTGTTTAATGTTGGCTTTAATGATGGCTTCTTTTGTATGAAATGTGGTTTCAAGTGTGGCTTCAAGTATTTTCCGTTCTTTTTCTTTAGTGATATACAGTAATTTAAATATTTCTCCTTTCTTTTATTACGTATAGTATTTTTGGATGTTCCGCCATTAAAAGTGTCGCGACAGGAAGAGAATTACTAAATGATGCTCTATGGATGAATGAAGATGAAGGGGGAAGTAAGGGCATATTATGAAGATACGTCAAATAGATAAAGGTTGACACACGTCTTGACGCGGCTTACGGCCATAACAAGTTAAAAAAACCGGTTCTAGTCCGATCACCGAATATAAACAAGATCGGGTCTGATCAATACCTAGATGGGTGATCACTTGGGAATACAAGGTACTGTAAGATTGGGTGTGCGGCTGGTGTAATGGGTAACTGCTAGAAATGAAAATCAGAGATCCGAGTTTGAATTCCAGTCTTCTTCGTTACATTCACGCGAATACCCTTGGGAAAAATACGAATTGATCTCTTTTCCCTCCCCCATCTACAGATTAAAAAAATTCTATGAAAATCATTATTATCTCAAAATGTTTGCCAATACGCTCGCAAAAGAAAAAGCTATTCTTGCAATCTAAATATATGTTTCTGATTGAAATAAACTACAAACGGTTGACAAACCGTAAAAATCAAATAATGCCTGAGCAGGTGTGTCCAACAGAGATTGTCTAGCCGCCCTAGTAAACTCGGATAATGGCGGCTTGCCACCGTACACACACACACACACATATATATATATATATATATATATATATATATATATATATATATATATATATATATAGAGAGAGAGAGAGAGAGAGTTCTAATGGAAGGACAGAAATTTTTTTATTAGTTGTAATTTGTATTATTAGTTCTAAAATAAAATATATTACTCCTTAACTATTTGTCATGATGTTAAAAATATTAAAATTAAAAATATTTTTTGAAATCTAAACACTTAATTCACCACCCAACGTTAATTGTAAAATTTAAGGGAAAAATTTAAATGGGTATAAATATAAATGTGTGTGGAGATACGTAATTGTATGTGTAAGTATTTGTATGTGCATATATACCAGTGTATAACGATATATGTGTATGTGGTTATATGTGTAATTGCACATCTACACGAACGTATGTATATGTGATTTTTACGTAAATATGTATATGGTATATGTATGAAAAAACATTTTTTTTTTACTATTACCTTCAAATCTTACTCCATCTTGATTTGAAAACTAAACCTTAATTAAGAAATATTACCAATCTAAAAATAGCTATAAATTAAATTCAGGAATTAGACTCAAACTGATAATGTTTTTAACTTAACAGTGATTCACAATATTAAAATATTAGTATTAGTCAACTTTTATTTTTTTTTATTATTGTTGCAGAGTAATATAGTATTCAGCTGATATTAAATCCCTAATTTATTTGTAGAGAAGTTGAATATTTAAATAGCTAATAAGCATTAAATTAATTTCTTTGTGGAGTTTTTTAAACATTTAAATTACTATCAAACGTTGAAATCTGTTTTTATCTAAATTGCTAAAGCTATATCACCTCTTTTCTTCCTCCGAAAACCCTAAGTACATCACTTTTCTCTTTACTTCACCTTTTTTCTTTTTCCATTTATTCTTCTTTTCCTTTCCCCATATCATTTCAGTTGAGTTGACCGATTAAATTAGGTCAATGTCTGATCCTTACCCCGCTCCTTCCTCAAAATTAAATATTAAAATAAAAAGAAATATAAAAATAAATTTTAAAACTCTCCTTTCTCTCTCTAAACTTGACCATGTCTCTCACACCATCCCTCACTACCTTCTATGTCAACTTATATAAACTTAATACTGCCCGTCAAAAGTGTAAATTTGTATTTCATTTTTCGTTTCACATTTTGAAAGTGATGTCTGAAGATCCAGCAAAAATAAATGTATCTGGTGAAATAATTTATTACAATGGAGCCTTAAAGTGGACTGTTTTTCTTTAAATTATATATATATATATATATATATATATATATATTGAAGATATATGTTTAGCTGGCATTTACACACTATGATGGAATGGAAAACTCAACAAAATCTGCTTGTCCTGTGAAGCTGTATAAATCACAGGTGGGCTCTGTGGGTGTTGAACAAAGACAGATGTGCCTGAACAGGCGTCCTCAACAGGGATTGGCTACCCGTCCTAGTAAATAAGCATACTCGAAAAATAGCTGTTTGCCACCACACACACACACACACACACACACACACACACACACACACACACACACACACACACATATATATATATATATATATATATATATATATGTTTATCTGAATTTCCACGCTATGATGGAATAGAAAACTCAGCAAAATCTACTTGCATTGCCCTGTGAAGCTGGGTTACCCTCTGTTAATCTTAGTAATAGTTCGGCACCTAACCTATGTCTTATCCAAGGGCCGTTAAGCTTTTATATTTTTACAACTTGGCAGTAGCATTTGTATAAGTATGTTATCGAATTTCGGTAAATCTAGTAACAATATGTAGAAGTTATGAAATACCAAAAAGCAAAATTCTTTAAAAATATTCCAAGTAGTAGGAATTCAGTTAAGTTTTTCATGACTGAAAAAAAAAACATTTATGGCACAAATGTTGAATTCATCATAAAATTAAGAATATCAGAGTCAGTAAATTCTAAACATTTCAAATGGCAGCAACGACCAAAATGGATGGTCCAAGAGGATAAAAATTCATAAAAAGATGTTGACTTTTCACGCAGAACCTTAATAAAAAGTTTAGGAAGAAACATCCATACATTCTAAATCTATAACAGTTTTCAAAATGGGAAACCCTATTTTGTTGTAAAACTCTTTTACGAGAAAATTTACATGTTTCAACCGAGAGGAACGCTAACTGTTCGATCAGTGAATTGCGAATATTTCCTTATAATGAGACGGCTTTTCTATACATTCCTTCTTTAATTGCCATGCGTTCGGGCGATCATGTTTCTATTTCCATTCATGAATGACATGACAAAAAATCGCCTCTCTAGGTTGTCGTGACTTTCTGCAGTAGACTGGTTGTCCAGCCAAAGCTATAGGACGCAATTTGTCTTGCTATCTGAGAATTGCTATTACTCTTACCATAATGCGGAACGACAATATTGGTAGCCCGTGTGAGAAATGCATATTCTTAAAGAACCGCTCGACTACGTAACAAAAAGTTAGAATATGACCGTTCCGATATCCTGAGAGTAGGTGCGAGGTCGAGATTAAAAACGTTCATTAAGAAAAGAACGAAGCAAGTAATGTCGCTACCATTATTTGCTTCCTTAAACAAAAGCGGAAATCTCATATATAAAACCTTCACATGTCGGATAAGGCGGCATATTTAAGAGGCATTTTACTTGAGTTTATGTCCGATAAAGAATATAATTTCTTCGTCTTGTAACCATTCTTGTGATGTGAAGTGCATGATTCCTTTGTTCAAAACTCAAATTCTTGAATATTTTTTTTCTCTAACGCTGGGAATTATTTTACTTAAGCGCTCCCTCGATCACTCATCTTGACCTCATTGGAATTCATAACGCTGATGCGGACGAGAGAGATAGTAAGAGAAAGACAGGAACGAAAAGACAGAGATAGCGAAGAAGATAATGAATAATAGCGCCTAATTGGTTTTTATCTCCAACGTGACGGGTAATATATATGAAATTAGATTTTGTCCAGTGCGCGCAACTTCACGAAGCAAATATAATTTGTCATAAAGGAATTTACTCAAATGAAATGAGATTAAACAGACTACATCAGATGAAAAGTCAGTACTTCAGAGTTCGTTTAGCTTCTTTTTTTTCTCCTTTTTTTCTGACGAAACATACAAAATTCTCTAACAGAGTTAGATCTATAAACACAGACAGGATAGCAGACCGATATAGACACACATGTAAGCACACGGACGGAAACATGACAATGTATACTTTCATATAGACATACATTTAGGTAGCGGAATGTTACTTTTTAAGATTTTGTTTAAAATGGACGTCAACTTGCCAGGAAATGACCACACACCTCATTTTATGACTTTCGTCTGCGTCACATATTGAATGAGACATGCAGAATCCGGTTATGAGACGGCAGCGGAATACTGCTGACTCTCTTATAATTTCTAGGGGCGCCTTCTGCAGCATGTACATCAAGCGTAGACCTCTTTATCCACTTGTTCAATGGTTGAAATCTGTTGTAATCATCTTCCGATGGTTGGGGTCTTAAACGAATTCACGCCATCGGCACATTATTCAACTTTGATTTTCTTTTACACATCGTAACAACTTGCGTCTTAGTGGCGTTGTTGCCTTGCTTGGAGTGAAATGATTTTAAAAGTGTATGATCAACGCAAGGCATCATTGTTTGACTCAGTTATGCCATTGACTGACATGTCTCTCTCAACTGGACAAGTTTTGAAACCTCCGGCATAAGGGTGGCTATAAAACCCATATATTCTGCTTTCATTTTGTTAATTTTGTGAACGTTTGTGTGCCTTTCGCACGACCAGCTTGGCTGCATTCGTTTCCCAAAATTTCACATGATTTTTTTGTATTTAACAATGATTTATCTTACCGGCATTACTCAATTAAAACCTACCAAAACTATGCCATATAGAATATAAATCCAGAGACGAATGGCATCTCGTCTGCAGTCACTCTCTCAAAGACCTGACGTCGCTTCCCTATGTCTTTTTTACAAATACTTTCATGGTAACTGCTCCGATGAGCTGCTTTCGGTGGTTCCCAGACTTCATGAATTTAAGCGTTCTACTAGGCTTGCATCTTGCTCTCACCCTTTCACTGTCGAAACTGTCAAATGAAACTGTCAACTTCCCGTCTATGCAACTCTCTTCCTCTTCACTTCCACCCTTAAAATCTCCAACTATTCAAATGTAATGTCAATCAGCATCTATGACCCATCCCAAATCCTTCTCTTGATCCTTTCCTCTCTCGTCTCTTTACTCTTGCTCCCCTTTCTGTAACCCCTTGAGTGGCACTCCTGCCTTGCTTGAGGTGAAAGTTCCATGAACTGCAGGCCAAAATTTTGGGGTCACCCTACACTTCTTTAAAAGAAACAGCTTAAAATTATTTTTTTTTTAATATAAAATGTAAGTCCCTATAGCGTATTTCTTTTTATATTCAATCTCTCTCCCGGATCCTAGGATCCACTTACGACCAAAATGTTCAAATTTTGATTCCACTTCATAATTGGTATTATTGACGAAGATATATATATATATATATATATATATATATATATATATATATATATATATATAAGTGAACATAGAAGTCAACACTTAGAGGCGACAGTCTGTTTCATGCTATATGCAATCGTCAAGCCACGAGTGCACGCTATATATTTATTGAGTAAGATATATATATATATATATATATATATATATATATATATATATATATATAATAGAGATATGCAATGTTTTTTAATGGATACCCATGTTCGAGTATATTTTTTTTGTCTACCAGCCTGGATATTCTAGAAATAATAATGAAGAAAAATATACGCTCTCCAGCAGGATTCAAACTCGCGTCACCCTGACAAGAGAAATCGTCTTTAGATATAACGTGCTTTTGTCGACTCAGCCACTAAGCAAAATAAAATATTGCTTTTTAAACTCAAATATTTCTCAGCCTATCGAAATATTCATATCTGATTAGTTTCATTTCCTAACCTAAACAAAGCAATTTCTAAGGAAATATAGATTAAAATATGAGAGAACATTTGAAGAAGGAACAATTGGGAAACGTTTATAAATTTATAAAATATATGTAATGAATTTTATAGGAAACTAACAGGCTACGCCCGCTCGCTATCGTTACGAAAAGTAAGATATATTCACTACTTGAAATCTTTGAAACAAAAGTTTTAAATTAAAAATTTCGGCTTTTAAACTACTTTCAAATTTTAGCTACCTTAAAATTTCAAGTTAGCTGCAGTTATGGATACAAAAGGAAAATAAGAGTTAATCCCC
The DNA here is from genome assembly GCA_903632075.3 of Acanthosepion pharaonis. Classification (NCBI taxonomy): domain Eukaryota; kingdom Metazoa; phylum Mollusca; class Cephalopoda; order Sepiida; family Sepiidae; genus Acanthosepion; species Acanthosepion pharaonis. The sequence continues at coordinate 6,785,684 of CAHIKZ030001713.1, forward strand.
TTGAACCATGAAAGCAACGATAATGGCTAGTATAATATATTAATAGATATTTTGAACCTCGCATAATCTCTCGACGCTGAATCTGAGCTCAATGAAAATCGTTCCCTGTGCCTATCTTTTCTAGGGTTTTGAATAAGCTATGAATCATTGAAATCAGACCAGTGGGAATGGAGGAGTTACTTTGACACCCACACGTACAAACACACACATATACACTTTATTTTATATATAAGAATAAACCTGGGTGTATATCATAATTTTCTGTATCTTTTTATATCGGCATATTTTAGGAAAACCTGTGACAAAGTGGAAAAGATTTTCGTTTGACGTGTTTTCTCCTTTTTCGAATTAAAGTTATATTTATATGCTCACCAAAGAGAGGGGACGCTGAAATTTTAATCTTTAAATTTATTTATTTTAGATCTGTCTTTTATATAGTCTAACCATTTTGATTTAGTTTCTTTTTCTTACAGTTTATGTTTTTATCACTTTTTTATTATTAAGTATCCCACATTGCGATAAAAAAAGATCTAAGTAATGTAAAATGTTGTACGAACCTGGGCAAAAATTTGCTGTGGATGATGTCACGATTAAAGCAGTTTCTATAAGCTATCCTCTTAGTAAATTAATTCCTATTTAATTAAAGTTGCATTTTGTTAAATCAGTATTAAGGTCAGAATGATTACGATGAACAACTAATACATTTAATGTGTTATTTTGTAAAAGATTCCTTTTGTGTTCAGATAATCTTTTACTTAAATTCCTGATATTACGTGGCGTGAATCACGTATTACAATTATTTAGCGTGAAATAATTCTCGAAGTAGCTTCAATATAAAGCAGAAGATCCACATTTGGCATATGAAAATCCTCATGTAAATTCACCAAAATTTCGAAATTAAACAAAAAGTTGAAATCTCCCATATATATAATATAATATAATTCTAAGGCTTCCACTGTGTTAACGTATTTTCGTAAATGGAGTCATTAGGTTGATATCAGAAAAAGTCGAAAAGATTTTCGTGTGAGGCGTTTCTGTCTTTTCTACTTCTTCTTCCATTGATGCGACTACATATGCACACGGAAGAGAGGAGTGTGATGAAATTTTAAATTGAAATTATCTTTTTTTTTTTTTTAAATTGTGTTTGGATATATAGTCTAGCTGATTTCAAACAGTGTTTCTCGTACGATCACCAAAGTTAATTAAACTTGTATTGGGAATATCAGGTGTTGTAAGCGTGGATGTGCCGGTGGTGTAATGGATGACGGCTCGGAATTGGAATTCAGAGAGCCAAGTTCAAATACTAGTCAGGTTCTTTACGCGCAAATTCCCTTCGAAAAGGTATGAATCCATCTGTACACCCAACAACTATGGGTTAATTAGTAGGACGTGTATCAGTAAATCATTATTATTAGCTAAAAAAATTCTCATAATCTACAAATATTTACTAGCTTTAAATAAAGTATAAAAGGTTGGTAAACAGTAAAACGTAAGTCAATCAATCATTTAGCTTCTTTGTGTTTTCATTTCTTTTGTTATTGAATACAACGCATTGTTATAATAGAAGATCTGCCATTAAAGTTATTAGAAATATTGTCACAGATTTTTATAAATTTGTTCTTGATATCTAAAAAATTATATATAGATTTCCATTATAGACTTATATATTAATATTCATGTTTTATATATTTATACACCGCGCCATATATAGGACATGCTATATCCCGATATCTATAGAAATGCATAAACATGTTCTCAATGAAATGCTTGAACAAATCTGTCGTAACCAAGGGAAAGTTACTGAATAGAATAATCACACGAAGGTTGGTAATGAGCGATAATACTTAAGACACGAACAACTCATATAAGATTCGCCAGCGGCGCGTAGAAGAAGTAGTCAACTGCTAGAAGTGTCAAGTGAATTCCACAATAAATCTCTAACTGCTGGATATCTACCAACCACCCCAGACGGTCAGATATGGCACAAGGTCGAATTTGTGGGGTATCCTAGCCCATAGACTCGGCCAAAAATTCTCCGTAGATCCCTTAAAAAACGAGGTCGGGTAGCTGTTTCCCGAGACGAGACATTGCACTTCGACATAGCCTCGTCTGGGGATCCTCTTTGCCTCTAGGCAGAGAGTTTGACCAGCACAGCTGGAGATGAATCTCAACTGTAGACCAACATACAGTATTTACTACAGTATTTATGTGAATGGTGACATATCCTTTATTGTCAGTAGGTATGCTACAACATAAACAAAATCAAGCTCACGTTTTAATAGTTTCGATGAAAGGATATATCCATGACAAACGTTTGTCTTCAAGTAGGAGGCTTTAGTTTGACCCAGACAGATTAGCTTCACCATGTCTAAGATTACGCATGCAGCATCCGACCGACCTCAGCCAACCATGAGTCTCATGACAATTTCTTTCTTTTCTTTTTTACCCTGTTTTTATGCTTGAATCTTTCAAGCAAGTCTTTATCAGTAAATGGTGTTTTGGTATTAAACTTATCGATATACGAAGTGATTTAAGAGTACACAAAAAATATGCTTATGTAGTTGGAAAAGAAATTCATATATTTTTGAACATTTTAAATTATTATCCTTGTCACAAAGGAATAAATGAAAGACAGCCAGTCTCCGACTTCTGCACAATTTTGACATTTAGCTAATATAAAGATGAAAATAAATATTTTAGGGATATTTGTGTTGAGTATGTTTTTTTTTTTAATCTGTCGCAAGAGACAGCGAAACCATTGATTGTTATTTATGGAGATAAATGCCTTTTCTTTGCCGACACTTTTCTGTGGATGGAACAGATCAGTCCCGCATTTCAAATTATTGCATCGTGTCTAGGCGATGTGATTCGTGATTTACTATTCCAAAAGACGGATAGAAAATTAAACAGGATTTTTTTTTTTATTTGACAACATAGGTGCACCGTTAGGAAGACAAGTGATTACTTCTTCAACAGCAAAATTCAAAAGAATTTTAATGTACTTTACTAAGAGTTCAGTATTATTTATTTTCAGACCAGCATGAAAAAGATAACCAAAAGCAACACACACACACACACACACACACACACACACACACACACACACACACACACACACACACCACGAACGTCCATATCTATCTATCTATCTACGATGGAAATTCAAAAACTATCCACACTCTTGTTTATTAAATAAATTATAGAGAAAGTGCGGATAATTGTTTTTCTCTCTCTTCTTCCATTCCTCCCTCCCCCTCCTCCCATCCCCCTCTCTCTCCTCTCTCTCTCTCTCTCTCTCTCTCTCTCTCTCTCTCTCTCTCTCTCTTTGAGTAGATGCTGTTTTTATTTTTTATTAAACATTACATTTATTTAATTATATCTACCGGCCTGAATGTTCGACAAAACTTGTTAGAAAAACATGAGCCTTCCGGCAAGATTCGAAACTGCGTCCTCTAAAATGAAATATCTGCTCTGTTTCGTATCCCAACGTAAACAAAGACATTATAGGGTTGAGGGGGGAATTTATTAAATCCGACAGAGTATTAATTTATTTGTTTAAACGTTATTTTTAATGGATACTCATATTTGAGCAGATGTTCTGTTTTTATTTATTCATTAAACAATATATGTATTTATTTCCATCTATTTATTCGAGAAATTTTGTTAGAAACAAATGCACCCTCTGGCATATTTTTCTAACAAGATTTCAGGAATATTCAAGCCGGTAGATGTAAATAAAGAAATATATTGTTTAATAAAAATAGGGCATCAAACACTCAATATATGTATCCATTAAAAATATATCTCGGATTTAATCCATTTCCTAATATATATATATATATATATATATATATATATATATATATATATATATGTGTGTGTGTGTGTGTGTGTGTGTGTGTGTGTATTAAAAGAAGAGAGAAACCACAAACGTTTTTTGGTTGTAATGTGAATTTTAAAAAAAATATTATGCTTTATTTTCCATAATTTTGCTACATTAGGTATGTGTGTATATGTGTGTATGTTACAAATGTGTTTATTAATTCCTCGTAATAAGACAGTATGTATGTATGGAGAGGGAATATGCATATACATCCGCATGCTGACAAAAACACAAGAAAATGGAAATAGATCTAAGAACACACAGGCGTCATTAAACGATAAGAATGTCGATAACTCCTTCACCATTTCTCGGACCAATCTTAATTGTTTTATAAACCTTCACGCAGAACTTTTCACTGCCAATTTAGGAGGACATTTGGGTCACTAACACACAAAAAGAGAATGCCTCATATCGAGAATGTTTAACTTCAAAAAACATAAGAAAAATTAATTTCTTTTAATAATATGTGTAAATTTCCACTCTTTGTCTGATGAAAGCCTCGAGACTGGAAACCCGTGTAGCAAAATTATGGAAAATAAAGCATAATATTTTTTTAAAAAATCCACATTACAACCAAAAACATTTGCGGTTTCTCTCTTCTTATTAATATACACACTTTTTCTCTCGTTGGAACTACTATAACCTCTTCCCTTCATATATATATATATATATATATGTGTGTGTGTGTGTGTGTGTGTGTGTGTGTGTGAATATAAATATGAATATATATATATATATATATATATATATATATATATATATATATTATATTTATAAATTTATATTTATATAATTATTTATATATATTTATATATTATATGGTACTTATTAGAAAGCGCTCAATATCAGAGATAGAGCTAACATATTTGGTTGGATGGATGTGAGTTTGTGACCCTGGGTTTCACGCTTTTGCGATCGTCAGACAAATATATATATGTATGTATGTGTGTGTGTGAGAGAGAGAGAGAGAGAGAGTGAGAGTGAGAGAGAGGGTGGATTGCTATTATACCCTTTGGGAAATTTCTCTTGGTATCGAATAGTATGTTTCATGCAAAAACGTGCGACGTTACATAGATATGTGTCTTATTACTATAAACTCTATTTTAGTAAGTGCACGTGTTTAAATTTCTACCCTGATTTTTTTTTTCTTTATTTTATTAAACAGTGAAATTAAGAAGGTTTCATGTCAACCAATGGCAGCAATAAAGAATCTTCTAAGGGGGTTATGGTTTAAAAAGGGGATGTGTTTGTGCTGGGCTATAACGGAGATCTTTCTTTGCAGTGTGTTAGGAGCGTTCCATTATAAAACGAGTTGTAGCTGATGGCTGACACAGAAGTCGATATTTGATCAATATCAATATTGTCGCTGCGGAAAAGGGGCATGACTTGCTGTAAGAAACCCATAATGATCCATGAGGAAAAACTTCACCAATGACGCCTACCAGAGTATCTCAAAGATGTATTTCTCGAAATAGAAATCAAGTTGATTTTACTCAATAATCTACAACTACTCACGTCGGCACATATGTAAGACGATTTCAAAACTGAAGAATTTATTACTGCTGGTCAGACAAATATATTTAATTGAATAGATTATAGAGAACAAAACGGTAGCAAAAAATCAGAAGCTAATAATCGTACACGGTCGCAACAGATTTGGTTGCCTAATGTCAATGAATGGGTAAGCAGTTTTAACACAACGACATTTCGAAGGGCGGGAAATCACTATTTTACTGAAAGTTTCACGCGGAAAAACTAGGGAACAGTGACACAAATAGACAAGTATGCCTTTATGTGTTAATGAATACAAGAATATCTATTTTGTTTAGTCATGTAGGCATTACGTATAATGCTTACCCCCACCCACCCCAGCCAGTGGTTAAATGGCAATGTAGATTAGGTTTTCTATGTTGGAAGGAGGGAAATATTGAATTCAAAGATGAATGGACAGCAGGTTAGCCACGCTCACCCCGGAAAAAATCCAACTTGCCCCAGTAACCAGGCCAGTAAGGTCTTCTCACATTGGTCGCGCTTAATCAAGCAGTTATCAGTCGTTTACGCGATAGATATCCTGCTGGTGTATACTGCCAATAATTTACTACGCACTTCTACTATAACCTGAACCTTACTCTAGGTATGTGCTGTAGCATACCTACGGACGATAATAAGTATGTCCCCATCAACATAAATACAGTAGTAAATACTGTATGTTGGTCTGCAGTCGGAGATTCGTCTCCAGCTGTGCTGGTCCAACTCTCTGCCTCAGAGCAGATAGGATCCCCAGATGAAACAATGTCGAAGGTCAGAGTCTCATCTCGGGAAACAGCTAGTCGACCCCGTTTTATATGGGCTCTACGGGGAATTTTTGGCCAACCCTACGGGTACGGATACCCCACATTAATTTCGGCCTTGTGCCACATCTGACCGCGTGAGGCGGGTGATAGATATCCTGCAATTCGTGATTCATTGTGAAATTCAGTTGACTCACTTCTAGCAGGTGACTACTTCTTGTACACGCCGCTGGCGAATCTTATACGTGTTGTTCTTCTCCTAAATATGATCGTCTATTATCAACCTACATGTGATTATTCTATTCAGTAACCATCCCTAGGTTAGAACATTTTGGCGACGAGAATTAGCCAAAATTACAACAGTAATTAAACAACTTATTTATAAGGCCAACTCTATGCTCATAAAAGAATTGACTAAGAATATCACAAGTTATCATTATACTTGGCAACTACATCATTTATTCATATAAACTTATGTTTGTTTTTATTTTTTTAAATATGAATGTTATATAGGAAGAATATGAGTAGCTACCGACACCGAGGTTCGAGCGTGACACTCTGGACTTATGTATATATACTTTCCGCTAGGTGTATAAATAGCGGTGTGAGGTTACTGACTGTAGTGATTATTGAGTGGAATTATCCAGTAGAATTAGTGTGAATTTATTATGCCTCGATGATTTGGATTTTAATTTAGGCTTTACCGGACGTTAAGCCGAGCCACGCTACTAATAATGTCTTCACTGAAATGGTTAATTATCTTTGGCTGATTTATACTTCTTTGTTCTTGTTAAGTATTTATTTGCGGTTGTAATTAAATACTAATTTATCTTAACATTGAAGTCTTGACTTATACTTAATCATTATCGGCCACCGTACGACACAAAGATGTGTTAAATTAATTTAAAACGACGAACGTAAAGTCTAACAGTCTTTTTTTTATAATTTCATTTTAAAAGATAACCGTATTTTGAAAATGTGGAATGTCGCATCGCTTTCACTATTTTATCAATATTTTTTTTCTTTTGTTTTTAAATCGTTTCACCCCAAGCAAGGTGATAATGCCACTATGAATGTATTTACAGTGAATGAGAAATAGCGAAAAGACTGAGAAGTACTGAGGAAAAGAAAAAAAAAGGACAGAGATCAAGAAGATAGAAGATGGCGATTGATGTTTCATATAAATTTTTGAAGATTGTAGTTATCAGGAAAACAAGAAATCGTAATGGAATTTCAATGTTGATAAGTGGCGAGAGCATGTAGATATTTCAACAGTAAAACAGTCTAGTTGCCAAAACCCGAATTAAGTCAGGTTGCACACGATATGTACACTTATATGAGTAGAATTTTACAAATTAACTTAACTCGTCTGAAAATTAAAATTACAAAAAATTCAAAAAATAAATAAATAATACATGTAGACGGCATCAATGAAAAAGCGATTCTTAGAACTTAGAATTGGAATTTCATGTTAAATCTTGATAATCTCGAATCAATGTTCATTTACTGAAAAGTGTGTGGCTGACTTTACAGATACGTCACCATTTCAGGGACCAAATGAGCTGTGGTTGGTTAGGTTAGGGTGGAAGCCAAACAAGCAAGATGAAGTCACTTTGGAGCGGGTGGGGGGGACTTTTGAGATGTCATAGTGACAAACACTTTCCCCAACCGTTGAGAATGTCGACTTCAAATAAAATAAGACAAAAGGAAAAGAAATAAAAAAAAAACATTTTGCTTCATGTTCCAGGCTTCTTTAATTGAGAAAATAGTCTCACTAGTTGCCAAAACCCGAATTAAGCCCGGTTACACACGATATATACATTTATATGTCGAAAATTTTTATATTTACAAATTAACCTAAGTGGTCTGAAAATTAAAATTAAAAAAAAATTAAAAAATAATATAAGAAAATAAATAAAAATATATCAAGACAGCATATAACATACTTAAATTCAATGTAGTCCTGCATCAGGGAAAAATGCTCATCAGAGCAGTTGACATGAAACTATTTGGAGAAAGACAGAAGGCATTGGTAAAGTATTTTCTTCCGCTCGCCTACTCAGCTATTTGCAAGTTAATTTCATCCTATATCCAGTCTTTTGACTGACTAATTTCCCGTTCGAGTATTCAAATCACCATAGGATTTCCTCAAGTGAGGTAAGTGGGAGTAACTAATCGAGCTCAAATTCCAACCGAGGCGGTTATGTTCCTTTGCACACGAGGACATTTCGAAGGACATAGAATCAGTATTTCGTTTATTGAAAGTTTCAATCAGAGGTTAAATGACAAGGTAGATTAAGTTTTCTTGGTTTCAAGGAGGGACATATTGAATTTAAAAACGGGTGGAAGACAGGTGAACCAATCTCACCCCGGAAAAAAAAATATTTTTCTCCAGTAATCAGGCCAGTAAGCTCCTCTCACACTGGTGGCGCTAAATCAAGCAGTCATAAGTCGTTAACACTGTAGATAACTCGCTGGATTATAGTACCACTAATTTACTACGCTACGTTCGTCTGAAACAAAGAAAAGAGTTCGAAAACCTTATGTAATAGTAGTCCTCCTATATGGCAGCGAATGCAGAACAATCTCCCTGCTGACGAAGCAGTTTCTTAAGGCAAAAGAAATATTGTTCGACAGAAATATGCTGAGAATAACATGAAATGAACGACAAAGTTTTAAGGAAAATAGAAACCAAATGGACTGTTATACGTAAAATCAAAAAGGGCAAGTTGAAATTTCTCGTATATATAAAGAGGAGAAAGTGTTTGGAGAATTTGACACTCACAGGACGTATTAAATGCAAGATGAACTGAGAAAATTAAGCGAATAACCTACCAAACAACGTTGTTTGGACAGCAGAAAATTGACAGGGAAGGATAGTGAAAAGACAGATCTACAAAGGATAGGAAATTGTGGAGAACCACGTCCTGTAGGTACACAGCCCATATAAGAGGAGGAAGAAAATGAATATCACAAAAAAAATAAAAAGGTGAAAAGTATAGTAAGGTGAGTGTTATTGTCATATTTTATCAGAAGTCGTCGAATTACATTTCTCTCGTTTTATTTTCTAATAAAACTTACTAAGCTCTCCTTGATTATTTACAAATAATACATTTCAGAAAATTTAATCTGCCATCGATCAT
>CAHIKZ030001713.1:6800000-6885000 GCA_903632075.3 Acanthosepion pharaonis
GATCTTGAAAAATGTATTTACTGTCTTCCTGATTCCTCTGCTGTTATTGCACTCGCTCCTTAATAATATTTTCTTTTTTTTTATTCTTTCACACCAAGTAACCTCTTGTGTCTTAGTGGCTTTATTACTTAGCTTTGGGTAAAATGATTAAAATAAAATAAAAATTACACAAGTAAAGACTTGATACAAATTTATGGCCGTATGAGTGTTGATCAAACAAGTGACTCTCAAAGTCTATTGTTTCAATCGGCCTTTGTTCTAAGTTGTCCAATGACGTTGTCCTATTTTATGCCAGATTCGTATTAATTATTTCTAGAGACTAACAATCTCTTAGGGTTTTAGGATATTCGATTACGTAGTCAAAATAGTTCCTATCTAAAGGAATCATCGAAGATATCGCTACTATATTTTTATTAGCTATCAGTTTTCTTCTTCGTGTCGTTTCCCTTTAGGACGTCGGCGATCATGGCTATCCACAACATTCTATCCTTTATTTACACTATGGTTCGGACTGTTGTCCTCATCTTTACTGTCATATTCACAACGTTTCGACCGTTGTACGCTCCGACCTTCGTCAGGTGATATTTGTCGGAATTTTGAAACGGACACTTTATTTACTGCTCGGGGTTAGATTTTCCTAATTCCACGTCATACCTTTTCTGGAAATCTCAGCTTCAGTTGTTTTCCTTTTAGTAATTCAACTATCCAAGTTTTTGTTCGCCTCTGCTTCGGCCAGTTATTGAACTCACAATTCTTTAGGTCAAGTCACTTTTGGGATTACTTCAACCAACACTTTTATCCAATGGATCATTTTTCCAACGTATATCACGTGAAGAAGGCAATGCGGACAACTGCCGAAAGGTCGTGAATATAGCAATAAAGACGAGGACAACAGTCCGATCGATGTAAACAGTTACAGTAACTCTCATCTCAAAAAGATAAACAAATGTTTCTATCCTTTATAGTTCTTAACTGAGATCCGTAGCCGTATTGTGATTGCCAAGGACACATTCCAAAAGCTGGGCAGAGTATTGTGAGACAGGACGATTTCCTTGGAAACAAAGAAAGGTGTACTGATCTGTTACATGACATATGTCCTCCTATACGGCAGCGAATATTGGACGCTCTCCTCAAAGATGAAGAAGAGACTCGAGACGACTGAGATGTGGTTCTACAGAAGGATGCTGAGAATATCATGGACCAAGCGTGTGAGCAACGCTGACGTCCTGAAGAGGATGCAAACAAGGAGGAGGCTTGTACTTAACATCAGAAAGAGGCAGCTGAAATTCCTGGGACACGTAATAAAAAAGGACGGCCTGGAGAAACTGATACTCACATGTCGAATAGAGGGAAAGAGAGACAAGATAAAGTAACGCATGACATATCTGGCGGACTTGAGCAAGTGGATAACACAACGTGGTCTGGGGGAGGTGGCAAAGGGACGAAACTTATTGAGCGCTACATGGAATAGGGGGAAGTGGAGAGCCATGATCGCCTACGCCCGGAAAGAACACGGCACATAAAAAGAATAGTTTTTTTTTCTTTTTACTATTCCATCTGCTCCCTGTTCTACAAGGAAATAGTTTGGTTAATCGCTTTTTTTAATCGTTCCATATTGCCTTCCTTATATCTCGTGCATGTTGAATTTTCCAAACCTTCTTTCATTATTCATCTATGTATGAATGTTCTTTTTGTTGCTATTGTCTTTAGAACTTCCTCATCATTCACATGCTCCGTCTATGATATTTTTAGAATCCTTCTATACAACACTTGTTCTGCTTTCGCAAGTCTGCTGTACTAAATTATTGCTATCTAATATCACTTAAATATTCTTATTTGTTTTTAATAAAAATTTTCCTATGGCTTCATGTATTACTTACCTTTGAGAGTCACTGTATTCAGATGAGTATTCGGATTTCGGTATTACATTTTCCATCCTCATTAAAACATGTGCCATATATATGAATATTCCTACAAGCATCTCTTTATTTCGATTCCGGTATATTTCTAGATCATATCTAGATATCTCCAAAGCGTTTAATAGGGTTTGGCATGCCGGCCTTCTTCGCAAGCTTCAGGGTAATGGAATTTCAGGTCGATTATTTGACTTAATGCAATCATTCCTGTCAAACCGTGTATTGAAGGTCGTTCTCAATGGATTCTCCTTCAGCTCCTATCCCACGAACGCAGGTGTTCCCCAAGGCTTCATCCTGTGCCCTACTCTGTTCCTTATCTTCATCAACAATCTTCCTGACGTCATAGATTCCCAAGTAGGCATCTACACGTACGACACTACAATTGTGCCTCAAAAACAAATCTAGTGTCGTTGATAAAACTAACCTGGCCGTTCGTCTCGAAAAGGACATCTAATGGGTTGTGAACTGGGGCAGGAATTGGATGGTTAATTTTAACGCCTAAAAAACAAAATTGCTCTCTATTACTCACCACAGAGAACCATCCCTGCCCCCATTAGAATGCTTGATGCTCAACTTCTCGAGAGCACTTCTTGCGACTACTCAGTGTTACATTGACTGCTGACCTGAGATGGAACAAATACATTGAGTCAATAGCTTCGTCCACCGCAAGGAAATTTGGTTCCAAGTGCCGCGCCAGGAAATTTTTCTCGCCGAAGTCGATCCTTCAAATCTACAAATCAACCATTCTCCCTTGCATTGGTGCCATATATGGTATGGAGCCCCTTATGTTTGTCTCAAGGTTCTTGATAAGATCCAGAGACGGATATGCAATGTAATTGGCCCTGATCTGGCATCTCGTCTGCAGTTGCTCTCTCACAGACGTGCCGTAGCTTCCCTCTGTCTTTTTTACAAATACTTTCATGGTATCTGCTCCGATGAGCTGCTTTCGGTGGTTCCCAAACTTCATGAATTTAAGCGTTCTACTAGACTGGCATCTCGCTCTCAACCATTCACTGTCGAAACTGTAGTTGTCTCTTCTACTCCAACAGCTTCATGTCTCGCAACTCTCGCCTTTGGAACTCCCTCCCATTTTTCTTTTTCTCTGATAGCTATAATCTCCAACTATCCAAATGTGATGTCAATCGACATCTCCAGATGCCTTGATCTATCCCCTATCCTTCTCTTCATCCTTTCCTCTATCACTCCTATTTGCTCTCGCACCAATTCTCTGTAACTCCTTGCGTGCTAGTGGCTTCCCGCCATGCTTGGGGAAAAAGCTTTATATATATATATATATATATATATATATATATATATATATATATATATATATATTAAGGAATGGACAAAAGTCCGACAATTTATTTATTAAAGACATTTTATGTTTAACGTTCTTTTTATAGATACAATTTTGTATCTATAAAAAAGAACGTTAAACATAAAATGTCTTAAAATATATATATATATATATATATATATATATATATATATATATATATATATATATGATTTATATGATACTTATATGATATGAAGAAAAATACTTCAGAACAATGACGATGAAAGTATCTATAAAAACGGCAAAGGGAAGCTTCATTACGGCAATGGGTAAGTAACAGAAGCCGACATGTCAGGTCAGGACCAATAACATTGCAGATTCTTCTATGGAATTTATATATATATATATATATATATATATATATATATATATATATATATATATATATATATATATATATGATTTATATGATTTGGGCTATCGCCTATAAATATGTGTTTCTCTTTGCCTCGTTAGCTTGATTTTCCCTGACGATCCGTTTAGGTGAAACCTAAGTAGGTTTTTCTGGCTCACTAGGTGTACCTATCTCTCTCTCTCTCTCTCTCTCTATATATATATATATATATATATATATATATATATATATATATATATATATATAAGCATATCACCCCAAGCAAGGCCGGAGTGCCACTAGCATGCAAGGGGTTACAGAATGAGAGCAAGAGTAAAGAGGGGTGTTTAAAGAAAGGATAAAGAGAAGAACGAGGTCAAGATCAAGGCATCAGAAAATATCGAAGATCTTGAAGATTATAGCTATCAGGGAAGCAAATAAGCGCAACGTAGTTCCACTTTCAGGAAGGGCGAGATAAGAAGCTACCGGAGTAGAAAAGACGGCTACATTTAACCGTGTCGACGGTGAAAGGGTGGGACTGGATGACAATCTAATAGCACGCTCAAATTCATGCAGTTTGTGGAACCAGTGAAAATAGCTCCTCAGAGCAGTTGCCATGAAAATACTTGTAGAAAAGACAGGAAAGCCACATTACGTCTGTGAGAAAGTGACTGTAGACGAAATGCCACACCTATCACATTGCATACCAGTTAAATATTCTCATTTGTTTTTAATAACGTTTTCCTGTGGCTTCATATATTCCTTACCTTTACACCAATTTGTATTCAAATGATTATCCGGATTTCGGTATCACATTTCCCATGCTCATTAAAACATGTCCCATATACATGGATATTCCTACAAGGATTTCTTTATTTCGATTCTGCTCTATTTCTAGATCATATTATATTATAAATGACCGTGCCATCCTAAAAATATGTTTTTCAAAATGATCTCTCTTTTTCAAAATGATCTCTCTTTTTCTTAGGAAAGTGTTTATATCCGCTGTAGAAAGGTAATTAATGTTATTCAAATAATTAACACTGTTGCATTTTATAAATAATATGAAAATATTTTGTTTGTGTAAGAGAGTAGAGAGAGATAGTAAAAATTTGAAATGCGTTTTAATATCCAAGACAATCGATCGTCAGTTGGTCAAAATCTACAACTTTTTATCGTTCAATATATCTCTCAACGTCTGAAAAGTAATCTGATTATTATAGAATATGATTTGATTAACTATTAATGATTTAATTAATCATATAATTGGAATAAAACCAGGCGTTAGATTTATAAATTTCATAATATCAATAATTAACTAGCTACCTGTAAGCGTTTAATTTTATGTATCATAGTCTTTTTTAATTAATTAATTAATTAATTAGATGCAATCTTGTTTCTTTAAAATTTATTTGAAAGTCACGGCTGTAGTATGTGATTCCCACCCGAAAATACCAAAAATCTGAAAAGAATTTAATGTCTGTCAGAAACCTTTCATATAAAAAAAAGTTGATCTGTGGCGACCCCAAAGCGAGCTAGGTTTACCTTAAGACGTATCAAAGCAATGTTTGTACTCAAACATTTTGAGTAATTTTTGACATCTCAGAACAGCGAAAGCGCTAGGTATCTCAGTAAGTTGACCTCCTAGCCACCAAGTGCACAATGTGTTTTCATTCAGACGAATCTAAGACCTATACTCACATGATAAATGGGTCACAGGAATTTATATACATGCCCGGGTAATTGAAAGAGTGAAGTCCTCAAATGCAAGCCGAACCTTCGAAGAAACCCTGAAAAGCTGCATATCATCACCGGTTGCGATATATTTGACGGAATCCAGAAACGAATAAACAATTTTTTGTATGAAATACTTTGTCCTGTACTCAGAGGCAACAAATATAACATTATGGGGCATTTATAAGCCAAATAAGAAATTGTTGCTAGTGACATTAAAAGACAAATTTCATCTCATTCAATTACGCGCAAATAATCTTGGGAAATGTATGAATCTATCTCTTCTCAAATATGGGCTAAATGTAGGACTTGTATCCGGAAAAATCATTTTTATTTTAAAAAAATGTTAACGCAATATTCACTCGTTCAAAAAATTTCTTAAAACCAAAATATGTTTCGTATTTACATAACGCACAAAATAATGGTTATGCGTAAAAAATATCACTCAACTCATTCATAAATAATCTCAATATGCGATAAGAAGCGGCAATTTTTATAAGCGAAAGAACGCCTTCAGAAGAAGAATCTAGAATGCATGGAGTCGACTTTTCACAATTAAATCATAAGTTCATTTCAATAAAATTCTGCGACACCAATTGAATCATTCTCTTCCAGAAAACAAGTGAAATTGAACACATCAAGTAGTAAGGCTAAAATGAACTTATTACATTTCCTTTCAAAGTAATTTTCTTACTTCTAAAACAGAAAAGACAGAACGATTTATTTGTTCGGAAATCAATGTCGTTTTCGAACTACAGTTCATGAAAAATTAAAACAACAAAAATAAAAAAAAATAAAATGACTAACCTAGCTCCCTAAGGGACACTTTATTAAAAGCCCGACCTGAACACACTTATGCCAATGTTTATCAATACTGTTTATGTTCATGCTCCAAAGAATCTGAATTTCTATGGGCAAAGAATTCCCTGGCGAATCCTTTTGCTGCTGTCTGCTCTCGAGAGCGTTAATTGTTCAAAAAGTCATTGAGGTGCTTCAAAGATATTCTAATCGGTAGTGAAAGGTTTGAAAAAGTTCAGTGATTCGATTGAACCGCGATCATTCGATTTCCTCACTGACAATAACAAACACTTTATTCAGCCTGCGAATTTCTATCGTTCATAAACGATATTACTCATATGGAAACCTATTAATAAACAATAGTGCTATGTAAATAGTAATGGAATCTTATAGGCAAAATGAAACTAGTTAAATGATATGTCTCTTTTCCAATTCGTTTGTTATGTCGTTTAAGAAAAAAGTTCAGCAAAAATAAAGACAGAATGGGAAAAGTTAAACAGAAAGAAAGCAATTCTTTCTTTTCTTTCTTAATTAAGATTGTTTTTATAACATTTCTAAGTATTATCACAAAACACGAAAATTTGCCTAAATTAATACAGTAAAAAATGTCACTGCTTGCCAGACAATGAAAATTACTGGTCGAAGACGGACTAGAATTTATTAATATAATTGTAATGTTGTTTACAATCTCTGCCTTAGCCATTAGTAATTAAAATCAGCTCAAAATATTTCAACTCGTTGCTGTAATTACTATACGGCTACTCTAAAAGGTTATTGTCTTTCCTTGTCTACGGAATCATTCTCTATTCATTCAAGCCAACAATAATTAAGCCACCATCTCTGGAATTAATACATAAGTTTGAGATTGAAGAAACAATTTCTTCATTGACTGTTTTTCTTTTATAGCTGATATCAGTTTAAGATCCCTTCATATTATTTATAAATTGCGGCAGCGTTAATTACATTAAATAACATTAATTGCCTTTCTGCAGTGGATGTAAACACTGTTCTCATTAAAAACAGGAAAATGAGATAACAATTTGAAAAACATATTTTCAGTGCGACTTAATGTACGTAAAATCTAATGAAAAAAGACTATCAGTTGTGATAAAATACCAATCCTTTAGTGTAATGAAATGCCTAACGTTTAATTTGACAAAGTCTTAATGACGTTTACCTGAACGAGTATCCTCATCTTTGTTGCATCTAGAGACACATTTCGACTAACAAATTCACTGATTTCTTTGACAGAATCATTGTCTGATATGAATTATTTTATTAGGATTCATTTAAAATATCGCTGATATAGGACCATTCATTTTAGTTACTTTGATCTATCCATTATGTAAAGTAGGTATGCGTTTGTCTCATGAGATTGGTCCAAATTCAGTCTTCCCAGACGACATGGCATCCTATCTCGGCCGTATAGTTAAGATTCAAATGATTACAGACCATCCTATTTGGTGCTTCAAAAGTTGCCGGAAAGTTGTCAATTTTGACAGCCAACAGCCTTTTTTTTTTTTTGGATATCCACGTCAGGTTTTTCGCTTGGATTTACTATCATAGCCATTTCTGTGTTTTGGTATTAGCGTAAGGCAGTAGAGTTTTAAAATCAGGGTTTTCCTTCCCCTAGATGGACTATCGCCCTGGAATGTTGAGCCACATCTCCCCAAAAGGAAAGGAAGATGTACGCGTGCGTGTATGTGTGTGAATGAAAAGACAAGAGGAAAACTATATTTAGTTTTTACTCAACGCGTTTCATCATCTAACGGAGTTTCTCAAGGTTTTATATGATGGTTTTATTTTGCAACAAGTATACTCAAAATGATTAAGCATGCCTATAAATATTCATGAGTTTAACTGAAACGTTTAACTGTTAGCACCTTTCTTACGTCATACAGCATCATCGAAAGACATTTTTTTAAATTTAAATAAGCTCATAAATATTAATCAAGTTAACTGAAATGTCCAGGCATTTAGACCTTAGATTACGTCATATGACATCTTCGAAAGGGAATTTTTAAATTTAAATACGCTCATAAATATTCAGCAAGTTAACTGAAATGTCCAGGCATTTAGACCTTAGATTACGTCATATGACATCTTTGAAAGGGAATTTTTAAATTTAAATACGCTCATAAATAATAATCAAGTTAATTAAAATGTCCAGGCATTTAGACCTTAGATTACGTCATATGACATCTTCGAAAGGGAATTTTTAAATTTAAATACGCTCATAAATATTAATCAAGTTAACTGAAATGTCCAGGCATTTAGACCTTAGATTACGTCATATGACATCTTCGAAAAGGAATTTTTAAATTTAAATACGCTCATAAATATTCAGCAAGTTAACTGAAATGTCCAGGCATTTAGACCTTAGATTACGTCATATGACATCTTAGAAAGGAATTTTTAAATTTTTCTAAATTTAAATGAAAAGCATTTCTTTAGATTACGTCATATGACATCTTAGAAAGGGGATTTCTAAATTTAAATAAGCTCATAAATATTAATCAAGTTAACTGAAATGTCTAGGCATTTAGGCCTTAGATTAACTCATTTAGTATAATCGATTTTTTTTTTGTATCATACATCTGAAATTTGAATTCATGGATCCAACCGTTTTTCTTTGAATTTATCATTTTAACTTTCAGAGATGTATAATATGAAACATTTTCTTTCTCGTGTTTATTAAATGACATAATCTAAGGTCTAAATGACTAAACATATCAGTTAACCTGACATCTTGGCTTCATTCACGTTCCCACCGCCATAATGTAGCTTCCCTGTGCCTTTTCTATAAACATTTTCATGGTAATTTCTGATGACTGACATTTACCCTTTGGTACCTAGACTTTATAAATTTAAGCACAGTCCTATATTGGCATCAAGCTCTCATCATTTGACAGTTCAAATAGCCAGATATAACCGTAGTCCTATGCTAACAGTTTCTTCTCTTGCACTTCTCACTTGTGGAATCCTCTTCCGACTTCTTCCTTTACAGTCATGTGACATTTTCAAGATATTTAATTCAACGTTAATCCTCAACTGCTGCCTACTTAATTCTTGTTCTTTTATTGTTCTCTCTCCTTAATAATGGTTATTTTTCTTACATGGTCTTAGTGGCTTTATTGTCTTGACTTGGGTGAAATGATTAAAAAAAGAACAAAGAAGCAAGAATTAAATCGTTAAAGAATGTACTAAACCTATTTAATGAGCAGCTAAGAATATCTTTCACATTAAAAAGAAACTGAAATGCACTCTTGTAGTTGAAGGAAATAATTCTAAATAAATACACAGACAGTGACGTGTATTATTCCACTGACTTTCGTCTATAATCAATAGATTCTTACGCAATGATTGCATTTTATATAGACTGTATTGTTTGCAATGAAATATAATATTTAGATAATGTTTTTCGTTTGTGAAAGCCTCGAGACAATGTTACTCATTTTCCGCCTAATATATGCGACTAACTCGGCGTGATGAAAAGCCAAAGCAAATTCTGTAGAAACATTGCGTTCATCTTGGTGTATTTTGTGTCAAACATATTGACTTCCATAAATTGGGCAAATGAATTGCTGGACGGAAAACTACAGCGAAATAGTCGTTTGATGATTATCTCCCTTCAACGTCTGCTCATTTAGGAACAATCGTTGCAATGACAAATTGTTTTCATGTGTAAGTGTACACAGCTGGATAATTCGATATCCGCATGGATGCACCTGCCATCGCAAGCAGGTTTGGAGTTTGTGGGTGATGTGTCGATTGGCAGACAGTTAAGAATTTCAGGTTAAATGCTGGCGGATAAGAGAATGTAAAAACCAATACAATAATTCAGAACAATGTATTATGTCGATAAATAGAACATTTGAAGGTGAGAGAATTAATTCATGTATGTAGATTGAATTATCTATTGCGCATACATTATACCCACCGAGGAAAAACGCACCTAGAGATAAGTAAGTGTTAAAAGTTCTCTCCTAAAGTAAGAAAGAATTTTAAAGATTGCAACAGCTATTAGGGAGATGTGATTAAATATACTTTAATGTTTAAAAAAATATATTCAGTATTATTATTGTTTAGGTAATAAACATTATAACATAGCACAAATAGATATAATGCGGTAAAAAGAATTGGCGACAATATACGCATTTTTTACGTATTTATGGTTATTTTTTAAACTTTTATCCAAAAAGTTATGAATAATATTATACATTAATTACTATTTTTTGATTAATAACTAGGTGTGTTCAGTTGTTGACATCAATGGCCATCTGCTGATGTGTTAAAATTTTGGAATGATGCATGGAATGTTTTATTTTCTGAACATAGTCGGCACGTTGTGGCTGTGTCCATAATTGATATTATTGAGAGTTCAGTTATCTTTTGTGTTGTTAACGCTTCCATTATTTGTAACCATTTTTGCATTTAGATGAGTGTAGTATGTTGACGTTTTTCACGCGTATGTCGCAGATAGAGGTTGAAAGATTGCTCCAGTCGACCAAAATGAGAACATTAATTTGATTATTTGTAAAAAAACTTTAGACGAGTAATCTCACCGTCAACAATAATTTATTACATTGGAATCGTAATCACAATCCAATTCATCAGATCTACAATTTCAAAAAGAAATCAGAATTATTTCTTTTTGAATTTGAAGGTCTTATGAATTGGATTGTGATTATGATTCCAATGTAATAAATTATAACCATGGTATATTCGTGTTTGTGCCTTTTCTAGTTTTTGAAACATGAGAACTCTTATGTAGCGAAGGAATCATATTTTTTTTAAAATAATTATAATTTAAACTCTCCTTCAGTATGGAGCACTGTTTTTTTTTTAAAATAAAAACAAAAATACTGAAGAACTCCGGATTATTCACCTAACGTGTTCTTTCCTATTTTTGCACATACCTCCACACACAGACACACAGACACACATACACACACACATATATATATATATATATATATATATATATATATATATATATATATATATATATATATATATATATTATGTTTTTCGGCAGCAAGAATTAATCATACAAATATTGTTAAATTCACCCGTAATGTACGGATAAAGTATTTCGCATAATGACCGAGTGGTTAAAACAATAGCTTTCTGACGAAGAGACCAAGGTTCGAATCTTACCATGGTCGTTTTGTCAAAAAATTAACTTCTTGATGTTATAAATCTAGGGGAGGCGATCCCAGGGTGTGGCACCTCTGGGAAGTGCTTGAAAACCATACCACAACTTGATCCAAGCCTTGTGAGTTGAGTTGCGTAGGTAGAAGGAATTCATTGGCTGTCATCGAAGGTTGTGCTAGAACAAAGGGTTTGAGTGCTCTGGCCTTTTGTTCAAAGTGTTGATCACGCTAGATAACGCGTTCTCTCCCAGAAACTGTAACTAAGGTTCGATCAGCATAGTTGCTGTATAAACAACGGATTGATTCTGTGAGTGTTGAATTAATACAAAATTTACCTGAGGGATTGTCTAGGCGCCATAGTAAACGGGCATCCTCAGATATGAGTGGCCAGCCATTCATTTGTTTAATTCACATCTTAATTAAAATTATGGCTTAACTCCGAATAGTTCATATACACTTGTGTTACCAATATACAACAATTTATTCGAAAATAAATAAAAGGCAAAACAAAATTAAACAAACCGAAATGCTAACTAAATTTCTTTGCATGAATTTGTGTTGAACATGTACATCTTATATTAAATGTGTTTGAATAGATATTGTTTGTAGGTTGTTTTTTTCTCGATTCTGAAATTGGCATCTACCAGCTTGGGCTATCGAAAATGTTATTAAATATGCCTTTAGACTCATTTTATTTCATAAGAATCTCGATTAAACAAGCTTGTAAAGGCCAATTTTAATGTTTAAAAAACAAACAAACGTGTCTTCTCCGACCCTTTTCCCAAGTAAACATATCGTTTGTTGAGCACATAACATACCGTTTAAAAATTTCAGGTAGAGTACATCTGTAAAAAAACAATATTAATGAAAACATAAAGAATACATAACGCTCATAATGTTTGTGGAACTGCCAACCAGACACCAAAGTACGGCCAGTCACATTGAACCGATGTCCCCCTCGTTGAGGAACCGTGTCTTAATAGAATATTGGTCCTCATACTCTCACCCGACCTTAAGTGGAACTCTTATATACGATCCATCGCTAAAGAAGCATGTAAAATAGTCGGTTCCCTGTACCTGACACCTCATGCAATCCTATGCCTTTATGAAAAACACATCAAGCCGAAAATGGAGTACTGACTGTTGCCATATTTCAGCGGGAGCTGCCTATTCCTCACTTTCCAGTCTTGATAAATTTTTTTTTAAAAAGCGTCTCTGAGTCCTTGTTGAAGAAGATTTATTTTCCACACCCCGTCAACGCCTCTCTCAGAGAGTCCTTCACTGCTCTATCGCTATTCCATAGAAAATGCTCGTACAAACTATATTCCTTGGTTCCGCCAGGTCTAACAATCACGGCTAGGAACCACCATTCCATTTACATAGTACCAAAGCAAAGACAAACTCACCGCATTCTATCCGACGAAATGTAATTTCCACTCGGACAGCTTCCTCTCACGAAACACTGTTCTGTGGAACAGACCCCTAAGTGATGTTTCTCTTGGTCACTTTCGTAACCTGTTCAAGAGTTAAATGTTATATTTCCCTCATATCCATATAAACTACCCCTTAATGCAACCCTCTACCTCGAGTGGCCCCCAGCCTTGTGCAGGGGAAATTATATATATATATATATATATATATATATATATATATATATAATTTGAATGACAATTGGAAAGAATTCTTAGTTTTCTAATTGTCATTTTTAAACCAATTTGTCTTATCTTTAGAATTATTCTGGGAAATTTAACTATATATATATATATATATATATATATATATATATATATATATATATATATGTGTGTGTGTGTGTGTGTGTGTATATGATGTGGACCCAAAGTTGGGACCAGGAAGGAAAACACGGAACACGGATTGGAGGTAAGAAAGATATATTAAACAAAAAGGTTACAAAGATAGGGTAAGTGTAAGCGGAGCTTACTATGTGCTAGTGTCCAATATTGGTCGTCGTACGCGGCTGATACTACGGTATTCGAATACTCTCTCCCTCTCTCTCTCTCTATCTATCTCTCTTTCTCTCTCTCTCTCTCTCTCTCTATCTATCTATCTATCTATCTATCTATCTATCTATCTCTCTCTCTCTTTCCTCCTCTTCTCCTAGAATGTTATATCGCATACTTTATATAGTCCTGGTAGAGTCCATGTTGTAGGTATGTTAGTGTCTCACAATATATATGTGCGCGTGTGTGTGTGAGAGAAAGAGAGAGGACATATATATAATGTTTATGTATGGGCGTTTTAATATCTGCAGCCTACTGTGAAAATAAAAAATTTTGCACAAATATTTTCTATTATAAAGTGCTTTGCTTTGTCAATGTTGAAGAAGCGCCTGAGAAGGCGTCTGCAACAGAGATTATCTAACAATCCTATCAGGTTAGTATACTTGGTAATAAACTGTCATTTGCGTACTGTGACTTTTGTTATTTATTAATTTGTACCTGATAATAGTTCCTTGATTAACATAATGTATTCGCCCGGTAATGGAAATAATATATTTATTAACCACCAACTTCCTAATTTAATTTAAAAATTACAACTGTAAGAGATGCACATTTAGAAAATCGCTCCTTTTGTGGCAGTTTCAAAGCAGGTGAAATGAACGTTATCTGATGAAGATTTCCCGCTGATAGGGGAAAAAAGCTAGTTTAAATATATTATAATTATACATTAAAAGTGTACCGTTGCTGATGCAATATTTCAAAAGCGCTCGAATTATTAGAAATCGTCCAATAAATAACAAATTTATGATTGCGGTTCCTAAAATCTGTTTAGTTTTCTCAAACGTATTTCAATCTTCTGCTGATATCATGTGGCGTTTCATTCTTAACTAACAAATGAAGAATTAAGAATAACGGGACAACAAGCTCAGTTCGCTTTCTCTAAGCAAAATATAGACGTCACTATCATATTACTAATATGTGCTGTTTTGTATTCTCCAAAGTCGACTATTGCCAACCTTGCCAAAAATTTCAAAAAGCACTAAACTAATGGAATGGCTAACAACATTACCAGTTATGAATGCAATAAAAAAAAAATATATATATATATATATATATATATATATATATATATATATATATAATTAACACAAGTAAAAAGTTTGTGACTTAGCTGATTGATTTTACCTTCAGCCTCTCGACTCCAGAGTTTCGTAGACGGGCCCTGTAGGGATCACTCCGTCAGGGTATATATATATATATATATATATATATATATATATATATATATATATATATAGTGAGAGAGAGAGAAATCGTAAAATTTGTAGAAATATCAAATAGATACTATTACGAGATGAAAATCTTAAGCAGCGTACACTTTAGTGGTGACATCTAATCCATATTAATCACAGATCTGAAATATTTGTCTAAAGAGTAGAAAAGTTAAATCCATTACTGAAAACTGACTAGTCATTAGTGTTACAAAGTAGTATAACGTAGTGGTCGATACTCAAATAAGTTATCACACAAATTGAATATGGACATTCTTCTGTTCTTGTCAAAGGGAGATTATCTATAGTCTCCACTTCTTGACACATTTGAAATGGACTACTAGGAGATCTCCGGAAAAAAGTAGGGGTTTGATGCACCTAGTAGAAATAGAATATCAAGGAGCCGATATTAACTTCGTACCAACATAAAACAATAATTGAGTCATGTAGATAAAGTACGGTTTCTTATAGCTTTTTATTTTTCTGGATACACTTGTTTGACCAGACTTCTGTTTTCCTTTCTCTTCTTTATTTTTTAAACAGTGTGAACTACGTCAACAGGTCTGCTTATCCGAGAGACTAAATTCTTCTGCTTAAACACTATAGTGAATATTAATATACAAATATTAAGTTACGTAGAGAATGTTACACTGATCTTCAGCAAAATGGCTAGAGAGTGTCATTTTAATCTTGAGCCGAGTATACAGACAATCAGATCCATAACAAAAGTGCCGATTCAGATGTAAATATTTGGGTAATATTTGATAAGTAACATGTTAGTTGGGTAATAATTATCTAATAGTTTAATTTTATGCATTCTATAAATACGCATTGTAATACTAGATAATAGTAATATGCAATAAAATCGGATTAAAAAGATTCACGGTGTAGTAATGGATAGCGGCTTAGATTAAGGAATCGGAGAGACGAGTTCGAATTCCAGTCTAGTTCGTTACAATCACTAGCGTGCAAATACACTTGGCAAAGGCAAGAATCCATCTCTTTTCCTTCCAAATAAATAAATAGCAGAACAGACTCTTTTCTATAGTCTCGGGTGGCGATCACTGTGTATGAGAGTGAGGGGTGAATCTTTAAATAAAATTGATTTTCAAACATATCTGTTTGATGAAGTGGTCGGTATAGGGAACGATAACTGAATTGAAAATATCCAACTCTGGGTAGATATGGTAGACTACGCTCTTTAACTTTTGTTGGCAACCAGTCTAGGAGAACGACGACACTGAATTCAAAAAAGTAGCATTATTACATATCGTTTATCTATGCAGATAATGGAAGGACCGTGGAGATTACAATGCCTCTATGATCCCGACTGCCTGTGGGTGTGACGGCAGTCGCTAAAAAAATCTGTTTATTCCTTAGGTAAAGGATGCTGTGTTAATGCAGTATATATTCCTATGGCCGTAACCTTTTCACTTTATTTCTAAATAAAAATTTATATTGCTTTTATATTGTTTGCTTAACAAAACCTCTGACATCACTCCAAGACACTAAGAAATTTTATTAGAGATTCGATAATATTAAAATCACACTATTGCTACAAAACGAATACTTTAACATGAAAACTAGTCATATACTTAAATAACCTTATCAGATCGAGACATTCATAAATAGCGCTAAATCTGGTCAGAAAATATCTAATCCATCTGTTTTATGCAACCGCTTTCTAAGATCAATGGTTAAAAACGGTTTTGATCGAGTGAAGGCATGTGTCTGGGTGAAGACCTCAAGCGAAGCTTGTTGTCCCGTTATACGTATTACTTCATTTGTTAGTTAAGAATGAAAAGCAATATGGTATCAGCAGAAGATTGAAATACATTTGCTCGCAGAGTTTGAGAAAACTAAACAGATTTAGGAACTGCAATGTAAATTTGTTATTTATTGGACGATTTCTAATAATTCCAACGCTTTTGAAATATTGCATCAGCAACGATACACTTTTAATGTATAATTATAATATATTTAAACTAGCTTTTTCCGCCTATCAGCGGGAAATCTTCATCAGATAACGTTCATTTCACCTGCTTTGCAACTGCCACAAAAGGAGCGATTTTCTAAATGTACATCTCTTACAATTGTAATTTTTAAATTAAATTAGGAAGTTGGTGGTTAATAAATATATTATTTCCATTACCGGGCGAATACATTATGTTAATCAAGGAACTATTATCTGGTACAAATTAATAAATTACAAAAGACACAGTACGTAAATATTCGAACCTTGTGCACCATCCTGGGTATGGCGATAAACTACATCCGCGTCCTGGGTAACAGGATAAACTACGTCCAACAACAAGGCCTCTGATCAAGAGGTTTTCAGGAGCGTGGAACCAACTCTTAATTGCTAGTGTTCCCGGGTTCACCCTGACTCAGGGTGGTAACACCTGTTAGGGTCCCAGCTATGGGCAAATAGTTGACCCCAACCTGACTCAAAACACTATGAAAGTGTAAAAATAGGTTTTAATACCAGAAATACTTTGTAAAAAAATTACTACTAGCAAAAATGTTTTGAAAAAAATATTACCAGCAATAAATTTCTGAACAAAAAATATTACCAGAAATAAATTTCTGAACAAAAAATATTACCAGCAATAAATTTCTGAACAAAAAATATTACCAGAAATAAATTTTTGAACAAAAAATATTACCAGCCATAAATTTCTGAACAAAAAATATTACAAGAAATAAAAATCTTGTCAGCATTAAATAACCCATTCAGATTGATGTGCCGTAAGACAAACCAAACCGAACCACATATATATATATATATATATATATATATATATATATAAGCACACACACACGAGCGAGCACACACACACACACTCGCAGAAATGTACATTTATAATGGATTTTTCTTCATTAATTCTACATTTGAGAATTTTTATTTCATTAATTCGAGAAATTGAGAAGTGCACTAGCGATTAAGGAAGGATCTATGTTGTAGCCTAGTCGGTTAAAATACGTCGGATCTAACGGCTATATTTCCTGAAAAGTGCTATGTAGGTTCTGAAGAAAAATTATTATCAGCAATACATTTTTGAAAATAAAAATTACCAGCAATAAAAATCTTGTCGGCATTAAATAACCCATTGAGGTTGATATGCCGTAAAACAAAGCAATACAAACCAAACCTTGTGCATTTGCGCTACAGGATCACAAAGAAAGAATCATAATAGCTAACAGAAGCCACATCACTCGAGGACTTTTAATTGCAGAAACAGCTAAAATGTATATCACATGAAACACGAAGAGAAAATAATGGCGTAATCAAGATGTCGATTTTCCACACTACTTCCAATAAAAGGCTCGGAATGAAACTCTAGAAATCTATACTGGAAGGAACGATAGCAGATAATGGACTTGAGGAACCTATTTTCTTGAAAAGTTATTGTAAGAGAAACGTTTTATAAATTTCAACCGGTAGTGACACTGGCTGCTCGGTCAATTAATGCCGAATGTTTCCTTATATCTAGGGACACCTCAAAATGGCTAAGGATTAAGAAGCTTGTCTGACTAGAACAATTACAGGTGAGTAGTGAGTTTCATTTTCACTAGGTGCTCCATACTTTCGGCCTTGTGCCACATCTAAGCAACGCTTTGAAAATAACCGTACATTGTTCGAGATTTGCATCTCGTGTACACAGACACTTTTAACTTTTCCTAATTTTACGAAAAAAAACGATTAATGAAGATATGCACGATGATATTTGCAATATTAAATGTAGTTTTCCAAGGATAGCTTATGTGTCGTACGAGGCCAAAAGTATGGAGCACCCAGTAAGTGTGGATTTGTACTGTTAAAGGATAGGGTATTTAGGATAATATGTTTAAATTATAGCAAACTATACGGTACTTTCAATGTGGCAATGGTTTTATGAATTTTAAGTGGATTTTACAAGTTTCACATTATAAACCAGGTAACTGAAACACCAAGAAACACTATGGTGGCATTAAGAATTACAATTACAAAACGGGAACAAAGTGGACAAAGACAAACATCTTGAATGAAAAAGTGAAAACAATGTAAAAGATATAAAGATAACATGAAATGTACTCCCAATGTCCTGAAAAAAAATAGGCGTTAAATATTTGAGAATAAATCTTGATTTCATTTAATCATTTTATTTATCAGTGAAAACAATATAAGAATCCTTCGATTAATTTTTTGTTAGTGCGCTGAATTTTTTTTATACCAAAACTTGATTAATGCATGCATAGTACTCGATTCGTGCGGCAAAGCAATCTTCAGTTTCACCATAGTAATTGAAAACTGATTTTTTTTACAGTGTTATGAATAATCAAGAGTGGTCTGCCCCTTATTTTGTTACTCTCTTATTTCTGTTTACTGGGACTATAAAAAGAACACAATACGTGAACCTTTCATTCTCAGATGAATGAAGCTTTCTTAAAGCCTACACCTGCGTCCTTTTGCCATTACATATAGTTACCGATTAATTAAAAAGTTTTCTAAAATTTAAAAATTGAAAATGGGTGACTATTTTTCCTATTAATTTTGTTTATATTCGATGAATGCGTTTTCGATTAATGTCTACCTTTTAATCTACACATTAACCCCACTAATCGATTGATTTCTGTATATTTGTACAGAATCTAATACAAATTTTCTAATATAGAGCCAGGAAACGTCAGTCTATCCAGTACAACAGCCATTAGATCGGGTTATTGCCTCGATCCAGCTTAGAAAAATATCGCCTTATTGTTGACTGATATAGGGAGCAGTTTGCCAATTGTCCCCTTTAAATTTCCTGAGTTCTCGTCGATAATACGCAGTAGGTTGCTGGACGAAGTTTATATTGCTTTTTTCTTTTGGCCACTGAAGACATATTTTTTGCTCTTTTCTTATCCTAAACACGAACGATATTTACGAGGAGTACAATCGTTGAATCTGTATGCTTTCCACCTAAAGCAACGCATAGAACGGCATATATTTTCACCTCCTGGGTAAGTCGAAGCCTCCATGGCGGTAGCTGTAAAAAGCGACAAGAGATTTTTTTTTAAATAAAAGTTGGTCAATTTCGACTTTCAAAAGACGTATTCTCAAATACTTGACGTACTCTATATGTTTAGAAATTGTTCGTTCGTCGATTTTCAGTCGTGATTTTTCGCACAAAACAGTCTGTACAGTATCTGCATAGGAATCCAAAGTTCATTTTTGCTCGTCAATTACAATATGTCAGTATAATTCTCTACACTCTCTCTCTCTCTCTTTCACACACACACACACACACACACAGATACACCCTCAACGACTTTCAGAATACTCCAAGACTTCTCAGTTAGGCTATGTTTGAACGAATATACCGACTGCTTCATCAATCAAGTGTCTTTAAAAAAAACATTTTATTTAGAGATTCATCCCACACACACAAACATATATACACGGCAAGAACGCAGACAGACAACCAAACATCCCCATTCCCACTGATCCACACATAAATACTTGCACGTACCCACAAAAGCAAACGCTCCCGTTATACACACACACACACACACACACACACACACACACCCGTTTGTGTATTTCATGACGCATATTACCGGAGCTGTTAGTCTCAACTACCAAAAAGTAAACACAGGTATCCCTCGATTAATGCGCACTCGATTAATGTGTTTTCGATTAGTGCGCTGATATTTTATATACCAAAATTCGATTAGTGCATACATAATACTCGATTGGTGCGGTAAAACATTCTTCAGTTTAACCATAGTAATTGAAAATTGATTTTTTTTATAGTCACTGATGTACACATTAGCCGCACTAACCTATTTCGTAGCGCACCTCGAGGTGGTGTAATGGTTAGCAAGCTTGACTCGCTAGAACAATTACGACTGAGTAGTGAGTTCGGTCCTCACTGGGTGCCCCCTAATTTCGGCCTTGTGCCACATCTAAGCTACGCTTGGTAAATCGCTAACCTATTTCGTACCGAAAAGTTCTCAACTTGAAACAATTCCGTAAAACCATCCAAATGAGCAATCGGTAGAATTCATTCTTCAGCGAGCCTAAATAATTACGAAAACAAAAATTCTTATGATATCACAATTCCATTTCTGGTGATATTATCCGGCTAATTGAATGTCATCGAATTAATAGAACACAACAGAGAAAGATTGTATAGCGCTGATACAATCCCAATGCAAAGAAAATTTCTTGAACATCAGTTATGAAAATCATGTTTTTCGGGTTTTTATCAGGTCTCGAAATGTAATAATTTCAAAAAGGAAGTATGCTCTTTTCACTTCTTTTCATGAAAAAAATATGATGAGAGATAAAAATCAAAAAAAAATATCTTCAATTATGGGAAAATGTTTCATGCAATATAAAATATTGTATAAAATGGTAATTCTGTGAAAGGTCTTCTCGGAGTGGCTTCTGATAAGGGGGAGACCTAATTATGACTGACAGGAGGACGATAAGTAAGCTTAATTTATTTGGGCAGAAGAGCCTTGGAAGAACAGAGTGGAGAGGTGTTCTTCCAGCGGAAGCGGAAAATAGTTCTATCCATTTGGGACTAACCTGTTAAAGCATACATATTCTTGTTCATCTCAGTATAGCTTTGTGTTTTGTAAATAAGGTTTATCTGTTATACGTCATGAAGTACAAACAATAGATATTTATTTCTATACATACTTGTTTCCTATTTTGTTCCAGCGCGGTTTACAAGACGTGTAGTATCAACAGTTTTGTAAAATATGTTTTCGTCTACGGAACTTTTTTTTTCATCTGTATCAAAACGTGACTCCTAGAAATTGCCTTCTTAATTTTCGTTGCTATTTTATATAATAAATACGAAAGCAGCATTCGATTGGGCACACAACAGCAATTGAAATCGTTAATCTTGCGTGAGGATAACGCAACCAATCATTTTTTACTGTTATTCGAACAACCGGTTTTTAGAGAAAATCAACTCTGACGTTAACGGTAAAGGTAATAGTGAAATTATCCGTTTCCATGTAAAAAGTATTCAGCAATCATTGTCTGAAAACTTAGTGTCCCTAGAGTTTGAATGAATTTTTTATTTATTTAGACAGTGTTTTTTTTCCTGTATATTAGACATGACAAGCCCATTGTTATTGTTCTTTCTGATGAGTTTATTTCCAAACCTTACTTTTTCTACTCTCGAAACATTAATTCTATGATTATTGTGTCTTCTAGTTACATGTGATATCCATTGTACTTGTTGCTGCTGCAAGAATTTTTCAAGTGATGAGCTCTTTATTTTGTTAGAACTTTGTGATTTCGTAGCGCCAGTCTAAAGCGTTTGATGAATGACTATTTTCATTAAGATTTTTTGATTTATTCATTTGATGCCATTTTATTATCGTTCTGAGAAAAAGGTTGTATGTATTTAGACATTTCTGAACGAATTGCGCATCACATTGGATATTTATACAAGTGTTGAAATCTGACGAGGTTATTTAAAAGTTAATATTTGTTTTTTGTAGCATCCCTGTGCCTTTTTTATAAATATTTTCATGATAATTGTTCTGATGAACTTTCATCTGTGGTACCTAGACTTTGAAACGTTTAACGCAATAGCAGACTGGCATCAGTATCTCATCATTTTTACTACAATTTTAGTTTATGTAGGAAAATCCTTTGACGATTTTCTAAAATGAAGATGAAATTTCTCTGCAGACAAAGGTTCACACATTAAAATATATTAAATAAAAACTGTCGGAAAATATATATGTATTTAAATGGAATGTAAAATTGTACAATCAAGTATAAATAGCTTATTGATTTTCATTAGATCAATTTTACACTACGGTACCTAAGCCATATAAATTTAAACGCAGAACTAAATTGGCGCTCAAAATCTAATCATTTTACAGTTGAAATGAATAGATGAAACCGTAAGTTCTATGTAATTTATTTATAAGAGTTTATTCCCGCTTGAACTCGCTTTCAGCTTCTTACTTCTCAGTCCAATTTGATCTTCAAAAATTTAAATTCAGTTTCAATCGTTATCTTCTGTCTTCTAAATTCTTGTTCTTTAATTGTTCTCTCTCCTTAATAGTGTTTTTGTTTTGTGTTTTTAATATTATCTAATGCACAATAATCCCTTGTGTCTTAATGTCTTTATTGCCTTACTTTGGGTGAAATGATAAAAAAATAACACTGTTGGACAATAGTGCCTACTTTGCAATAATCTTATATTTACGCCTGAAAAAATAATACAATGTATCTTATATTTGATAACTTAAAATAATATTAATAATTAATTTAATAACGCGTGCTAAACAATGATCGCAGATTTTAGAAGTAATGGACAAGAAATGATATGTATCGATTTAGCATCTGAAAACGTCGGTCCTTGTCCGATAGTTGTGGGTTAGGTGAGCAGATTTTAAACTTCTACTTAATATAAATAAATGCTACACCTGGTTTGGATTTTTAACTTTCGAGCTGATATTTACATTGAAAATCTAGCTCAAGACGAGCGCTCTTGGAAATAATCATCGAATATTCCGTGAACCCTATTGATTAAAGAAACCATTTCTGGTATTTACATGCCAGTAAATGGAAACGTCACTTTCAACTAATTTTGCCTCCAGCAACACTTCGGCTTTCTGAAAGGGCATTGGGAAAAAAAAAACAAAAAAAAAACGGTATCTTTCATGAAAATGAGAAAAATGTACAAAAGGGTTACACTGCTTCCCTGGGGTCTCGGAAAAGTCACGTTCCAACTATTCTTACGCCTTTAACGCCAAGCCGTAGGCTCTTGCGTATAATTCCCGTTTAAAAAAGTTTACCTTGGATTTCAGCCAAAATAATCTCAGACTTTGCTTTCTT
Organism: Acanthosepion pharaonis; assembly: GCA_903632075.3. NCBI lineage: Eukaryota > Metazoa > Mollusca > Cephalopoda > Sepiida > Sepiidae > Acanthosepion > Acanthosepion pharaonis. The sequence goes on from CAHIKZ030001713.1 coordinate 6,823,346, forward strand.
TCTTACGTGACGTTTCTCTTCGTAATGGGAAAATTGCATTTCCACTTCCTGTCACAAATACTAATGTCCGGCTAGACAATGTCTCCTTTTTGTTATGTTGATTAAATGAGTAGATTTTTCAATAGAAACTGACTTAGAGAGACGACAGGAATTTGTAATTGGAATTTTTATAATTCAACAACCGGGTTTGCTATACTTATAATTGTACTAAGAAGACAAATTATTTTATTATTACTACAAATTTTATTAGAAAGGATACACGTATTTCAAATAGACGCCATATTTGTTTTTACTTTAAACAGTGTGTATTACGTCTATCGCCTCTACGACTGTAATTCAACCGTTTTTGTAGGGGGTACTCAGTTTGATCCGGTGTGCATTGGACTTTTATTATAAAATCTTTTCAGATTTCCTTCGCAGCAGTAGTAATATAAGTAGAATCATATTATAATCTTGCTGGTTTCTTAGTTTCCGAGTTAGTTAGCACATCTTATACGTCCTTCCAATACCTGATAGAAAATGGACTATTCCGTTTGGATCGCAAGGAAAGACAGAAAAGATATATCAAAGACGCTGCTTGGTTTCAAGTAGAAAAAGATAGACAGAAGGCAGAGGAATCGATAACGCTGTCATGCGTTTAATACATTTTCTTCAGTGAAATGCAATATTTTGTCAATTTCAAATCTTTTCATTTGTATCCTCTTACTTCTTTAAATAATAACCTGCATTTTAGCTTCAATATTGTCTTGAATTTGTTAAGTTCAAATACTTAAAGATGCAATACGGAAATTCCAACGTGTATTTTATAATCGTGGAACTCGCAATCAACTTATTTATCCATCAAATATTTTGAGACATCACAAAAAAATAGGAAATCCGTGAAGTTTTCACTAGTCTTTATTATTATTATTATTATTATTATTATTATTATAACACATAGAGAAGAGAGCGATTTAAGAAAAGAAAGGACACAATGTTTGACAATGTCCAACAATCTTACTACAGTATGTCTGTCTTCTTCAAGTAATGTTTAAAAATCGTATACTAGTATATAAATATGAAAACAATATTATAATTTTTATAGATCGTTGTACAAACGTCGCTTGTCTTAAGAAAATGGTTGGATTGTTAATCAATGCGACAAAATGAATGAAATGCAACTGAAACGTTCGTAATATGATAAGAATCAAGCTTATCTCTGAATTTTCTTTATTAGTAACATTTCCTTTGATCTTTATTGTATACACATTTCCTTCCGGGTCCCAAACAGTGATCTAAGGTCAGAAATAGCTTCATGACATTTTCCACTGATCATTTTTGCAAAAACAAAAGCCAAACCTCACACACATTTTACATAAATATAGCACTTCGTAATATGTAAACTGTACCCGTGATTACCCGTTACCCTCGTTCATTCAATGTACTTTGTGTATTAAATTTTCTAAGCCCTATTTCACAATTTGATATCCCAGAAATTTCCAGTGAATGCATCTGATTTTTTATTACAAGGGTAATCTTTTTTTCTATTTTCCTTAGAGCTTCTTCATTGCAAACTTGGTCCGTCTATGGTATTCTCAATATCCTTCTGTAGATTAACATCTCTATTGTTTCATGTCTCCTCTTCACCTGGCATGATGGATTTTACAAAGGGGTTCAGTATTATTTTCTTTGTTACTAACCAAAATTTCCTGTTTCTTAATCCTTTCCTTAGGTTTTGGAAGGTATCTTCCGCTATTCCAATTTTGTCGTCTGAATTTTGTGTAGTTCATCGGGTTAAACAACTACACATTGCCTTCTTTAGTTCTTTGTTCTTGCTTTCCATGAATGCATAAGTTATGGAATGCTGCTTTTTTTTTTCTTGTCTCTTCCTTCAACATGGTGTCATCTGCCTATGTAAGGATGCCAATGCTGTGTGCAACAACAACAATATTAGAAGTACTGCTCGTTCACTTAGAACATAAATCCGGTGAGAAGACCCAACCTTGTCTTACGACACTACACATGCATATATTAGCCCGACATTTTTATTACTTCAAACTTTTTTAGTGGGTAATGGTATTTGAAATAGACGCCCCCATTTATACTTTAAACCCCGTGTATTACACCTATCTGCCTGTGCACCCGAGAAAACTAAAACTAAAATATAATATTTCAAATAGGGTTATCCATAAAAAGTAACCTTTGACGTAATACACACACAGCCGCCCCCCCACACATACATATATATATATATATATATATATATATATATATATATATATGTGTGTGTGTGTGGGTGTGTACATAGTGATTGATTCGTTTTCTACGGTTCATCAAACTTTAGCACATTATTTAAAGCTAGGAAACATTTTAGATTGTAAAATTTTAGTTGTGGGGGAGGAACAATAATGGTTTTAGTGATATAAGTCTTAGTAATTAGCCTATACAATGAGAAAGATGTGGATTCATACCTTTCCCAGGGGTATTTGCGCGTAAGTGAATACAACGACCCCAACTGGAATTGAAACTCGGCTCTCCGATTAACAATTCGAAGCCATTATGCATTACGCCACCACTTGGTATTTTCAAGCGGCCAGCCAGGATCAACGTTGATTAAATTCGCTGATACTATGGGGACCGGTGTTTCAACGTGATGTGGTTGTAAGACAAACAACATACAGACATACACTCACATATATATATATATATATATATATATATATATATATGTATGTATGTAATGTATATCAATATGTAAAACTGTCTGTCATTTAATACCGATTATGAAGCAGCAAATATTATCTCATTTTAATAGGCAGTACAAATTAAGAAATAAATAGTAAAAATGAAAGTATTTTTCGTTCGCGTAATGATTGGAACAACTACATGTTTGCAAATCAAGAGAAAGAAAGAAAGATAGCTATAATTTCATTTGTGGGTGAAATATATTTTAGTAATATTGTGTTTTTATGAATTGGACTCGAAAAGGCATAATTGGATTATTTTCTATGCATTGCAAATACAATTACCGAACGATTTCATTCGATATGAATGCTGGTAACAAATATACACATATGTTTTCTTTTAAAATTCTCATAATAGACTTGGAATATTCAAGTGTGGAACTGACAGTCCACCTTAATAGTATTGAAAAAAAAAATAAACGCATAATGAAAATACGTTGTACCATAGCCATTCGTCAGTTTCAAGTGCAGCCAATTTTCTCTTAAAAATATATTCCTGTTCTCTGGCATTTTCAAATCCTCATTCTTTCATACGAACGAGAAATATTCGAATCGAAATATTTATGAATACCTCTACCCCCCCCCCACCTTGTGGAAAATACTTCAACAATTCCAGCAAACATTATTCTAAAACTATATCTAAAACTGACACGCTTCGTCTTCCAGTATATTATAGTGAGGATTAATACATACGCATGTGACAGGAAGTTGCCAGCGGATATTGGATCTGAAAGTTACGCACTATAATGCTCGTTCTATGTTATTAATATTAACCATTGAATAAGAGATTGTATCGAAAACTTTGTAAACTATGAATGTTCTTTCCTTATTAGGCTACGAACTTATTGAACTGCCTGCGCGAAAACGCATACGCACACACATACATGTGTGATTTTGGTTTTTGTCCTTTATATAAGGAGACACAATTTGACTCCGGCATTCAAGTGAATACCTTTAGTCAAGTAGCGAATACTTTATTTTATTTTAACATGATCATACATCTTGGGAGACTTGTGCTACACAGGCAGTTAAATAACATAAAAATCTTCAAAAAGTTTAAAGTCATTTAGTATGTATCAACGAATATATATCTATATGCATACAGCATCGTCCAAAATAAAAGAACACAAATTAAAACTTCAATATCTCAAAAAATATAATTGCAATTTTTTTGAAATTTTCACTAAATCTAGACAAATAACATTTCAGTCGTGCTTTAAAATTGTAAGTTATTTGGAACAATACGTCGGCGTCCACTTAGATTTCCCTAAATTTTACCTTTAATTTTAGCCCATTCCTCCTGTAATTTTTCCTATATATCTTCGACATTTGATGGGTTCCAAGCCATGGTATTTTACCCTAAATTCTTCCATGCGTTTTCTATGGGAGACATGTTAAGACTTTGAGATGGCCAATCCATAACGTTTATTCTTTGGTCGTTCGGATAAGCAATAACCCGCTTTGCCTTATGGCAGGGAGCATTATCCTGTATGAACACGCGATTTTCAAACTCAGAATGTTGTAATACCGGTACATGTTCTTCTAACAAATTCTCGTACATAGCAGCATTAACTCTATTATGCAAGAATACAAGATGTGACGTACCCCAGACTTGAAAACATGCCGGAAAATATCACGCCACCTGCGCCAAACTTGACTATCTTCTTTGGGCACTTCGAACTCAACCTTTCACCAATTCGTCTTTTTACATACTATTTTCCATCAGAACCAAATACATTAAATTTACTGAAGAATACGCTGGCCCACTTTTCTTCTGTGCTTGTTTGCAAAGTCCAGTCTTGCTATCGGTTTCATTTTGCTTATGTGCAGTTTCTTCTGTGGACACCTAGATAATGTCTTATTTCTAGCAAGCGCCTAGACCCAATTTATCGTGACGTTAATGGCATTTGAAATTTCTCATGAAATGCCTGCCGTAGTTCGAAAAATGTCCTTCAGTGCTAGGCGTTGATCGGTCTTTTCTTCTCTGATCGTTGTTTTCTTTGGTCTACGCATGTTGTTTGAACCGGTTACGCGCTCATTCTTTTCGTAGTTTCAGACTTTGGCCCACAACGCTTTTGGAACGCTTCAACTTGTTCAGCAATTTGGTTAGTTGTGTGATTTTCGTTACTCAGTTTGACTACAGCTCTTAAAAACTTTTCTTCAGTTTGCCATTTTGGAAAATGACGTAGTGACGATAATCTGCATCTTAACCCCGCTTATCAGAAATTCGGATTGTGTGCGCTATTCTCACATATATCACGATAACGTTGCCTTAATTTTGGACACATAATATTTGAGTAAAGAATTAAATGAATCATCGCTATCTCTTTCTCCCTCTCTCTCTCCCTCCCTTTCTCTCTCCCTCTCTCTCCCTCTCTCCCTCCCTCTCTCCCTCCCTCTCTCTCTCCTTCTCTCCTTCCCTCTCTCTCTCCTTCTCTCCCTCCCCTCTCTCTCTTTTCTCTCCCTCTCTCCCTCCTCTCTCTCCCTCCCTCTCTCCCGCCCTCTCTCTCTCCCCTCTCTCTCCCTCCCTCCCTCTCTCTCCCTCCCTCTCGCCCTCTCTCTCTCTGTATAATTCCAAATAACTTACAAATTTAAAGCAGAACTAAACTGACATTTCTCAGCATTTAGTGAAAATTTCAGAAAAGTTCTACGTATATTTTTTTAAGATATCGAAGTTTTAATTTGTGCTCCTTAATTTTGGACACTGCTGTATACATATAGATAAAGAAATAGATGGTCTAATGAATGTTTTGTGCCTATGCCTGATGATTTCAATGCTCACGTTTATATTTACATACGCTCTATCCCTGATATTGATCCATTTAACCCATTAATATAACATATTTTGAAACTATATTTTATCATATATACAGTGCTGTTTGATAAAAGTGACTCACCTGATTTTTTTACTTTAAAATCTTTTCGCCTATTGTTTCTAGGATCAAACTAATTTTTAATCTTACTAATAAAAACACCCCTTTCTTTGACCACCTAGTAAAAAAGTTGACTCACTTATTTTGGATATAACTTACTTATTTTGGATATAAATGAGATTTAGGGAAAAACTCTGTGCAAAAAAGTGACTCACTTATTTTCTGCAACTAGTAATCAATAGAAACATAACGGAACAGCTTTAAATAAAGAATAATAGAGGTATAATTTATTTATAATAGGTAATATAGTTCGAAATATTTAATAATCTATGGGTCCTCCTTTATTTTGAATAACCTTTTCAACCCTTTTTGGCATTGACTTGATTAGGTTCTGGCAAATCTCATCTCCAAGCATTGAATTCCATTCGGATATGAAATTCACAATCAAATCCTCTTTGTTGTTTAACTGCTTTCTCGAGATCCTGTACTTTATAATGCTCCATAGGTTTTCTATGGGGTTGAGGTCAGGAGATTGGGGCGGCCATGTCATAACACTCGCCTTCTTCTCATCAAACTATTCCTTCATCAACTTTTTATTTGTGACAGGGAGCATTATCCTGCATAAAAAGGAGCTTGGTGGGGTCGATTTGCACCCTTTCAGCAGAAGGGAGCAGACAAGACTCTAAAATTCTCTTGTACTGCTTGCTCCTGAGGGTCTTTTCAATAGGTTTTAAGAAACTTGTCCCATGAAAAGAAAAGCATCCCCAGAACATTATACTGAACGGATGATTGACAGTACTTACTGCTAAATTCAAAGAGCTTTCAAAGCTTCTTCTTTGGATTTTAGATCGCTTATCCTTTGAATTTAGCTCACCTTTCGTTTCATCGGAGAAGAGAACATTTAGTAAAAAAAATCAGGTGAGTCACTTTTATCGAACGGCACTGTACATGTATCTGTGTGTGTGCGCGCGCTTCTGTGTGTGTGTGTGTGATGTGTATGTGTTTAAGTTGGATGGTTATTATTTTTTAACGGCGTATGAACCTCAATAGGTTATTTAACGCTGAAATCTAAATGATTTGTGCGCAATGTATTTTTTACATAATAATGGTTTCAGCGATACAAGATTTTTTAAAATTTAACCCATAGCTGGGGAGGGAAGATGCGGAGTCATACCTTTCTCAGTTGTATTTTCGTGTAAGAGAATATAGTTACTAACCAGGCTCTACGTTGGGAATGGTTTTTCAACGTGATGTGGAAATAAAGCACTCTCGATCTCTCAGTCTCTCTCTCCCTATATATATATATCTTCAAATGTCTCTCTTTCTCTCTGTCCCTCAATATCTTTCTTTCTCCCTCCCTTTCTCTCTCTCTCTCTCTCTCTCTATATATATATATATATATATATATATATATATATATATATGTGTGTGTGTGTGTGTGAACACTACAGTACAATAGTTTGAAGCCACCGCCAGAATTAGTATGGGACTAAATGTAGGGGAAAAAATGTTAAAAAGAGCTCTCAGATTTAGTGAAAAAAGAATAGAATCAATTATCAAAATTATACTTTGAGAAACTTTTTGCAATAAATGCAAAAAATTTGTGCTGCAGTAATCAAGGCTGAAGGAGGATGTGTTGACGGGAGCAAAATTTAATCATAAACACATTTTTTTCTTTTTTTCATAATAAAATTTCGAATAAAAAATTCATGTCTCAATTTTTTTTTTAAATATATATAATAATTTTCTCTTATTTAAAGTATAAAACAATTAATTTTTGTCCCAATTTAAAAAAATTAGCCTCAAAATTTTGAACTGAAGTGCATATATATATATATATATATATATATATATATATATATATATATATATATATATATAAATACTAATGTGGAAAACCTTTTCTCCCCACCAAATATTTGACTCTGTAAAATTTTACATACAGTTATTATGATGCACACACCTACACAAGCACCTATAAATAAATAAAAAATATCTAGTTTTTTAATCTCTTCCCTAATTCCATGTATTCTCTTGTGCGTAGATACGGAAAGTTAATTAAGAAAAAAATATTCCTATTCATTTCGGCTGTTAATCTAACTCGTATTAATGAAAGACAGCTCGCTCGCTCGCTCGCTCACTCTCTCGCTCTCTCTCTCTCTTTATTTATATATATATATATATATATATATATATATATATACACACACATGAAGAAATTTGGACTTAACCATATATTTGCATATGTGTAATGGATATATATATATATATATATATATGCACATACATGAAGAAATTTAGACGTAACCATCTATTTGCGTGTGTATATATATGTGTGTAATGTTTTATATATATATATATATATATATATATATATATATATATATATATATATATATATGTAGGGTAAGAAATGATGAAGAAAAGTTTTTTTTTTTTATCCAAGAAATATATTTTTTTAATGTAACTTCTATGTTTGTTACCCTATGTGCTAAATATAATGGTTCTTCACCGTCTACAGACAGTACTCAAACATCATACAAGCATAATTTAGCATCAAATTTCAGCCAAATCCCTCCCTACACAAACAGACATACATACACACACAAAAACACACACACACACACACACATATATATATATATATATATATATATATATATATATATATATATATATATATAATATATATATATATATATATATATTAGCTGGCCACCCGTATTCGAGTATCGGAGACTGGCCAATCCCTATGCAGACGCTCGCTCAGGTACATTTTATTCAACACTCACAGAGCCAACCTGTTGTTTTTTCTGCAACTATGCTGAGCAGATCTTAGTTACAATTTAGAGAGCGTATTATCTAGCGTCATCAACAATCTGAAGAAGGTAGCACAGGCAAACCCTATCACATACAACCTTGAAAAATTTAAATGTAACGTCAATCGCCATCTTCAGCCTCCCAGTTCATTTATTGTCTTTTCCCTCAATGAAGTTGTCTCATTAACTTTCAGTCCCTTTAACCTCTGTACACTAGAGGCATTGGCGCCTTGCTTAGGTTGAAACGATATATATATATATATATATATATATATATATATATATATATATATATATATATATATATATAAACTTAGATAGATCTTAAATACCGTTAAAATTTGGTAGGTTTTCATGTTATTTTAGCTGTCCAATATGATCATGTGAGAATAAAATGAAGTACTTGATACTTGACTTAAGACATTCATTTAAAAGTGGGAATAAGATGGTGTCTCCTTACATTGGCAGTCCAAAATAATAAATATAGACATATGACTGTAAATAAAGTTACACATTTCATGAATAAACAGTTGTACGCATACAAGAAAAAACATGACGAAAAATAACCAAAATTATATTAAGTTTTGTTCTACTAAATATGTATTAAAAAGGAATGCTGAATAAAAATATATATATATATATATATATATATATATATATATATATATATATATATATATATATATATATATATATTCGTATGTTTTAGCATATATATATATATATATATATATATATATATATACGCTTATGCTTTGGCAGCATTCCTTTTTAATACATATTTACACGCACACATATATATATATATATATATATATATATATATATATATATATATCCAATAAATAGAAAGAACAGTCAGATTAAAAATCCACAGTTCTTAGCCTTTACTTTTTTAATACGTGCTCAATACAACGTAGACGAAATATTATTATAATATATCTACCATATATATATATATATATATATATATATATATATATATATGATAATTCGTAAGGATAATTCCAAAGAGGATATAACTCCAAAATGAGATCAATGGAAGAACAGAGCAAATATAATAATGCTGAAAGCGGAGACTTTAGAAATCCATGGTGATAATTTATTTCGCGAGATCAATCAGATCTTATCTCTTCAGACCCAAAAATTTTACATCAAAATTCTGAAAGTTTTTTTTTCCATTTTAAATCTTAAATTTAAAATATTCACCTCGTACATGCAGATTTTACATTGAATTAACATAGCAAACACACACACACACACACACACACACACACACACATATATATATATATATATATATATATATATGTATTATGCTATATTATTCTACTGTTTATGTATCTTTTGACGCAATACAGCAAGCGTTGTACGTGGCCGAGCTGAACGAGTCAGTTATCATCCTGCCGTGTCTACATATTCAATAGGAGACAGGGGCATCCCGAGGCGATGTAATGGTTAGCAAGCTTGTCTCGCTAGAACAATTACATCTGAGTAGTGAGTTCGATCCTCACTGAGTGCACCATACTTTTGGCCTTGTGCCACATATAAGCTACGCTTGGAAAATCACTATTCATTAGGAGACAGTTATGGCGACCGTACCAACAAGGGAAATTTTAGACTCCAACAGAGCAACACATCTTCTCCATCTATCACAATGCGCTTGATTTATCACTAATGCTGTTCATACGATGATATAAGTTAGGCCTGTGTGGTCTAGGCTCGTCAAATCTGTGTCCCATACGCAATCGATCATAACATCACAGAGCAGCATGTAATCCTACAGGCGATATTCTATAAGCAATGACAATGTCCACATGTATCCGTAGTCTTTTTGCAAGGAAACGATTTGCAATAGTCTGTATTACCTCTCCTGAAGCAACAGTTGTTCTAATCTGTGCTGCGGACGCCGTTTGTTTTTCTCCTGCTATTATTGCAATGTCTCATTCTTAAAAAGTGTCTATTGTACAGGACCATGAAGGACCTTGATCCAGGAGCGTAGAAACGTCAATTTCGACACTGTTGACAACATCGAAGCACCACCGACTTGTCGCAAACAGCATGCGCAACAATTCCCTAAAATGACCAACTAGTTGTTTGAAGGTCACACAATCCATATTCTATCTATTGGCGCTAAAAGCAACAGATTTGAGTCTCCGTATCATGACAGATTCTTGCATCGTCACTTCTGAAGCTAAGTGTAGTATTTAAGACGCAGTGTTTACTCGAATCAGTGTTGCTGCATTAAATGTTATTTGAAACCGTTATCTGAATATCTGCTCGTCACCAGAATGTCGACATTCTTCCTCTATTAGAATCATAATTCTTGGTGTTACACATTTACTTTTCACAGGGTATATATGTGTATTGCTTGTGCCCATTTTCCTGATAATTGTGTTCTCAGGGTGCTTATATATGTACTTCTCTTTTTGGCAACGTGTAAGTGGTATATCTGTTTTTATGCTTCATTTTATGTGTGTGTGTGTTTGTGGATTTGTGCATGTCTACGGTATCATCGCAGGAAAGAATGCTTCTGAGGCAGTTGGTAAGGTTACCGATAAGGTTTCCTCCCCACAGCAATCTTTAAAATACGTCATCAAATCTGAACACTCGTAATATCTTCCATGCTCAGATGAATAAAGCAATCCGTTGAAATAAACACGATTTGGGATCCAACATAACTTTTCTTTTTTAATCGAGATCAAACCATTCAAAGAAGTAAAGTCACTATGACACGTGGAGTTACAGGGTGGGAAAGATTTAAGAACAGCGGGACGAGAAAAGAGTGATCAGGAAGAGAGTAAACAGATGATTGACACTGAATTTAAATTTTTGCACATTAAAGTTAGCTGGAAATCATAGAGCCAAAAGCGAAAAGTGCGAGAAAAGAAACTGTTAGCATAGAACTTGCGGCTATATTTAGCCAGATGAAATGTAAATTGATGAGATCTTGACGCCACTTGAGATGTTTTTTTTTATATATATATATATATATAAATATCCCGAAACCCGTAAGTTCTTAAGGGCAACAGCAAAAGTGGTGTTTCACTAGCCTGACGGAGCTGGTTTTGAATCCAGAGATTTTCCTTCTCCTAGACAGGCTGCCAGCCAAGGCTACAGAACTCAGTCTGTTTTGCTATTAACCAATAGCTGGGGGCGGGGAAGAAGAAGTGGATTTATATATTTCTTAAGGGTATTAGGATGTAAGTGAATGTAATTGATCCGACTGGAATTCGAACTCAGCTCTCCGATTTCTGAATCCGAGCCGCTATCCATTACTCCACCGTGCCTCCCTACCAGTTGCATTAAACTCCTCTAAAACTAAAGTGACCATTTCAGACAAGGAGTAAAATATATTTGCAAATATTTTTTTAAAAAGTAAGCTTCACCCTGTAGAAGACCCGGGGCCAATCGAGGTAGAGGGTTACATTAAGGGGAGGTTTATATGGATAGGAGGGGAAGATAACGGTTAACTCTAAACTTGAACAGACTAAGATTGCAGTGATCAGGAAAACATTCGCTTTGGAGTCTGTCCCACAGAGCACTGATTCGCGCTAATTCAGTGGAACATCTCGCCGATGGAATAAGGAGGTAATGTGGGTAGATTGTTAGAGAGAGATTGGAGGGTGAAAACTAATTCTTCTCTAACAAGGACTCGGACACGCTTTTGAACTCTATCAAGATTGGAAAACGAGTATTGGGCAGCTCAAGTCCACATATGACAACAGAACTTCGTTTTTGGCCTGATCTACCTCTTATAAAAGTAGAGAATTCCGATGATGAATTGGAATAGCCAATTATGAATTCCAAAATGCTAAAAATTTTAAGAAACAGGAAAATGTATATAAGAAAAGTGTGCTGAATTACGATTTAATACCAGTCCAACAAGAATAAAAAATAGAATTTAATAAAACGATAGCTATATCGATGTGCCAGTGAATGTTGGACAATTTCTCTGCTGATAAAAAGGAGACTGAAGGCAAAAGAGGTGTGTTTCTCCAGACGGATATGGGAAAAGTATATGGACTGAATATGTGAGCAACGAGCAAGTTTTAAGGACAATTAAAGAAGAAAAAATAGCATTTAGATTTACAGTCAAAAAGAACGTTTTAAAATTTCTCAAAATATAACGAGAAAAGAGGGCTTGAAGAATTCAATACTCACAATGGCTCTTGAAGGTAAGAGAGGGGGACTTTAAAGTCGAATAAACTACTAAATGGGCTTGTCTAAATAGGTGACTGAACACGGACTGGGAAGGGTCAAATACTGCTTAGAGCTACGAAGGATAGGAAGATGCTGAGAATCATGCACGCCACTTAAAAGTAGAAATATAAGCTTTGTGAGTGATTGATCTCTGTTTATTAAATGTAATTTTTCTGTTACAAGTAAGTATATTAAAAGTTTGTTTTCATGTATAAAGATTTCGTCGGAAATTTATTTCGCTTACCACTCCTATTAATGTAACACTTCAGAATAATATCCCCCATAATATAACCCAGTTATGTGCCATGCTTGATACACGCTTAGGCGATGATGTATCTCTCGATACATGACTGACGAGGCAGATTTTTTTTTCCTCGCAGTAGGTTTTCTTTCTGTGGTATAACACTTGCTATCAAAGGCTATAGTACTCGCTCTGTGCTGATATTTACCCATAACTGAGGCGGTGGGGGGGATGGAAAAGGATTCATAGCACATAACTGGAATTCGAACTCTGTTCTCCTATTCCTCAATCCTAGTCGCTATCCATTACACCATCTCTTCGCAAACATACAAAGCGAAATATTAAATTGAGTAGGTCTTTTTTATTATTTTATGTTCTCAGACACATCTTGAAATATCCTGGTTAAACGTTAGATTTTCTCAATTATTAAAACAATTATTGAAGAGCAACAATTGAGAATTTTTGCAGAATTGTTTATTCTGTCGAGCTAACTCGAGCATTTGTGAGTCTCTCACGCCCTGCTTTATGGTCGGACAGTCATTCTGCATCATAACAGAGCTCTCAATGTAAGTAATTGTGAGACGACCAACCCCTCTTGCGCCATGGCTTGCCGCCCACAGTAGTATATCACTTGCGAGTTCTTATTTTGCTCGTCAGCAGGGTCCTAAAAAAACGCATTCTGCGTTCACGTAAGATTGTAGAAATATCAAGGATGGGTCCATACAGGTGTGATTTAAGAAAAGATCATTTAATATATTTAAAAAAAAACTATAATCAAATAAATGAAAATAAATCTTTTTAAAAATCATCAACGGATTTTTTTTTCACAAGAATCTAAAAAGATTGTCTACTGAATATTTTATTAAAAAATTAAAAAGATTTGAAACAAAACAATAGTGTAGGTTTATTTTCTGATTCAGGGCATAATTTTACGCGGCTAAAAAAATTTTCAATCGATTTTCTTTGTCTGGAGTCTTATCTTTAAAAATAAAAATATTAAGCGTTTCAATTATATTTTAGGATTTAAAACAATTAAATGTGATTCTACAGAAGAATGTTAAAAATATGAACCGAATCAACGTCGAAGTTGAGAAAATGGAAACCAAATGGCCGTGTATACTTAACATCAGAAGGAGACATTTGGAATGAGGAAAGAGAGCTTGGATAATTTGACACTTACAGGATATATTGAAGTCAAGAGAGACAGGAAAACAACGCATAGCCTACTTTATGAACTTGATTAAATGGATGGCAGAAGAGGGTTTAGAAGCGATAACAAAAAAGACACAATTTATTTAGAGCTACAAAGAACAAGAAATTGTTTAGTGTCATGATCGCCTACACCCTTAAAGGACCGGCACCACGACGACCACGACGACCCCGACAAAGAAGAAGAAGAAGAAGTTTGACGAGGTGATGATTTCTAACTGAATGAGTTAAAACAACCAGTGTTTTCATCATAATTTGACCGTAAGCAGATATCGATTTGAAGAGGTTAAAATTGTCGTGTTCAGAAAAACAACCACGGAGTCGTTTGTTCCACAAAGTGGCATTTTTTGAGCGCAATCAGAGCTGAAAGCTTTTCTTACCTTTGGAACAGGGATGATATCAGGTTGATACGACACACTGCTGTCAAGAATGTTGTCTCACCGTACGTGATCGACAATTTTCTCTCACCTGAATCCTATTTTACATATTTATAAATCTAACATTCGTACATACTTTGAATATTTCTGCCACATATTCCCAGCGGTTTCTGCTATATGTTTAGAAATTCTTGATAAAATCCAAAGAAGAATCAGCAATATTATTAGTACTGACCTGGCGCCTCAGTTTTTATCTCTTTCCCACCGCCACAAGACAGTTTCTCTGTGCCTTTCCTATAAATACTTTCATGATAACTCTTCCGATGATTTTAAGTGCAGTGCGAGACTGACGGCAATCTCTCATAAATTTACAGTAGTATTGGCTTGATGTAACCTTAGTTCTATACTAGCAGTTTCTTTTCTTGTTCTTGTCACTTGTGAGAATCTCTTCCGGTTCTATGCTTTCCAGCCAACTTTGATCTTCAATCATTTAAATGCAATATCAATCGTTACCTACTGTCTCCAAGATTACCCTTATTTTCTTGTTTTCACTCCTTAATAAATTTCTTCTTCTTCTTCTTCTTCTTCTTCTTCTTCTTCTTCTTCTTTCACAGTCAGTAACACCTTGTGTCTTAGTAGCTTTACTGGCTTGCATAGGGTGATATGATTTTTAAAAGATAACATTGATGTAATGTCTGAATTAGAGTTCAATCGATAAATGGCATATATAAGCTGGCTTTTCAGTTAAAAGTGCTATGAGTTTAGTTCTCGTCTGCACTGTCTTTTGTTTTTGTCTGATGCCTAAAATTTAACTCAGTGCAGTCGAAGAATGGGGTGGGTAATTGCGATACAATGTTTTTCAATGTTTTTCTCTCCCACTACATTCTTTTTTAAATTACAAACGTCAATGAGTCACAAAGAAATCAAATGATACTAAAACATCAATTAGAAATTAATTATTTTGGATTGGCAAACCTTTCTATGGGATTGTTATTTCAAGAGGTCTATTTGAACCATATTGAAGAAGACAACATTATCTTATTATTTGGCATCGCGGCAAAGAATGAAGTTTAGAAGTTCTTTGATGTCGTTCTTTCAACCACTCCGTATCCATTATTAATTCCTCAGACCTCTCGCCATTCTCAAATGAAATCATACAACAAAGGTTACTGAACTATTGCTTGTAATTCTTCCCCATTGTATTACGAGGTCAATTGTTTCTGGCTATTGTTTTCAATTTCAAAAGAAACTGATTTTGTTCAAGAATTAGAAGTTCTTCTTTCTTCAGCCTTCAACACAGAATGACATCCTCTGATCTCACATTGGACTTGACGCTTTCGCAAGGCTTTCTAATGATTATTAGTCACCTTTGACTATAAAACTATTGTTGAAATATTCTTCCTCTCCCCGTCTCTCTCTCTCTCTATATATATATATCCCCCTCTCTCTCTCTCTCTCACACACACACACACACACAAACATTTCCAGTAGAAACAAACTATTGTGTTTCAAAAACACCGATGTAACGACTGATTAAATTCCTCGTATTGAAACTGAAGTTATACAACTTCAAATTTAACTTTCCTGGCTTTAGACATTATGAAAAACCATTAGTAAATTCACTTTAAGTGACTCAGGATAAGCCTTTTTAGCCACCATTTCTAAGTTCCTTGACTATTTCTACCACATCTGGTCTGGTGTTCCTACTCTTCATCTCGAAATTCTAGACAAAATTCAAGAAGTGTCTGTACTGTAGTATGATGACCTTGAATCTCAACATTCGTGATTTCCCACCAACATAATACGGCTTCCCTCTGTCTTTTTGTTGCAATGGAATGTCCCATATTCCCTATCGCATATGTGGACTGACTATATCGGTAGATATATATAGTGTGCACAGGATATAACTGGCGGGCCTACTTAGAGAATAAGTCTAGAGATTCGTCTTCAGCTGTGTTGGTCAAACTCTCTGCCTCCGGGCAGAGAGGATCGCCAGACGAGGCTATGTCGAAGTGCAGATTCTCGTCTCGGGATACAGCTACCAGTCCTTGTTTTATACGGGGTCTACGGGGAATTTTTTTGGATACCCAACTTTAAATTCGGCCTTGTGCCATATCTGACCGCGTGGAGTGGTTGGTAGATATCATGCAATTGGAGATTCATTGTGGAATTCACTTGAATCACTTCTTGCGGTTGACTTGTTTTTTCTAATTTCCAGTCGAAACGAATTTTTGTGTTTCACAAACGATTAAATTCCCCGTATTGAATCTGAAGTAATCCGACATGAAATTTAACTTTCTTCGTTTAAGACATTATGAAAATCCATTAGTAAATTCCCTTTAAGTGACTCAGTATAAACCTTTTTATCTTTATTGTGCAGCACTTCTGCTAATACTCTCTAAATATTCACTTTTAGATTTATTTAATTGACATGGTTGACCCTTGATCAATGTAGAGTTATCGGACGGCAAAGTTTCTATATAGAGTGTCAGGAGCTTGGATTTTAATTTTCTCTATTAAGAAGACGACTGTCTTAATAGAAAGTTTACTAAGAACTAGCAGCTCCCATGGAAAATGACTTTAAATCACTTGTTAACCGGGGCAAGAAATGACTTTCAAATTTTAACGTTTAGAAAACGAAATCGTTATCCTTTAATCATCGGGGATAGACATTTTTGCTCTTGATCAGCATGGCTGATGCTAACCTCCAGGGGGACAGCCCACTGCTCTTTCTTACTCCGACGTTTTCTATTGACATGAAGTGGATCGATTATATTGAACCAGTTGCTAGGTTTGATGCTAACAAGGTTGGATTACTGTGTCGAGCTTGACGATTTTTCTCGTCAGGACCCATCTTGCACATTTATAAATTTGCCATTTCTAAGTTCCTTGAATATTTCTGCCACATCTGGTCTGGTGTTCCTTCAATTCATCTCGAAATTCTAGGCAAAATTCAAGAAGTGTCTGTACTGTAATGTAATGACCCTGAATCTCGACATCAATCACTTTCCCATCGAACTAATACGGCTTCCCTCTGTCTTTTTGTTGTAATGGAATGACCCACACTCCCTATCGCATATGT
The DNA here is from genome assembly GCA_903632075.3 of Acanthosepion pharaonis. Lineage (NCBI taxonomy): Eukaryota > Metazoa > Mollusca > Cephalopoda > Sepiida > Sepiidae > Acanthosepion > Acanthosepion pharaonis. Next base: position 6,840,873 of record CAHIKZ030001713.1, read on the forward strand.
GGACTGACTATATCGGTAGATATATATAGTGAGCACAGGATATACCTGGGGACTTGCTTAGGGAATTAGTCTAGAGTTGGAGATTCGTCTTCAGCTGTGCTGGTCAAACTCTCTGCCTCCGGGCAGAGAGGATCCCCAGACGTAGGGTGGTTGGTAGATAACCTTGATTAGGGAATTACTAGCTTGCTAACCGATTACCTGTCTTTCAGTAGTGTATTCTCTTTTACAATAAACCTCTCTTTCTTTCATCTATGCCTGTGTAGGTACTCTTTTCACTCGGGTACCACCTTTGTCTGTTTGTAACCTTCTTTAAGGATGCAAAACTTTTCTATAAATATTTTCATGACAATTGTTTTAATAAGCTCCCCTCCTTGGTACCTCGTTTTCAGGAATTTTAGCCTAGTACTAGATTGGCAACTAGGTCCCATTGTTTAGCTGGTGAAATAACTCGATGTAAGTTCTATCTTACTATCCTCGCCCTTCTCGTTTTTGGAATTCTCTTCCAAGTTCTTGCTTCCCTAACTCCTACAGTCTTCCAAATATAAATGCAATATCAATTTCAATCCTCTGTCTTCTCAAATCCCGTTCTTTTATTGTCCTTTCCTGTCACGAAATCCTATTCACTGTCTTCTATTCCTTGTAATTCCTTACGTCTTAGTGGCATTATCGCCTTGCTTGGGATGAAATAATCGTCTTAAAATAAACACTGTATGTATAAAAAAAGGTAATGGCAAATATTCTATACAATAGAAAATCAAATATGGGTATATTAATTCCCTTAACATGTGAACTGTTTTTCTCGTCTTTCTTCTTGTTTTGAAAACGTTTCGGTCGCTATACCCTCCGACCATCAACAGATGTATATCGACCCGGGTAACCTACAGAGAACTTGGAAATTGATTAAAACGTTAGTTCGTGAATTTGGTGACATAGTAATAGTGAGTTCAATTCCTGGGCCTAGAAAATTGTTACTTGCACTCAGTGGAAACGGGGTGAGCATTAGCATAAGAACTAGACAAGATATCCATAGACATGGCCACTGGAACACGGACAATCTGCAATATTAAATAAAGGATTCGGTTCGAAATTCCATGTAAGTTAACCGGATCCACATTCAGGTGATCAAGGCCGGATGACACAACGACCGATACGTGTTAAAAAATGCAAATATGATGATAATAGTCCATATGTAAATAATATAGAGGGGACTTATACTTGGAATTATATTGCTTCAATTACAATATGAGCAAATCAAAAACTAAAAAGTTGCAATATGAGAAAATCAAAAAGCTAAACAGTTGCAATATAAGAAAATAAAAAAGCTAAATGTTTCAATATCAGAAAATAAAAAAAATAAAAAGTTGCAATATAAGAAAATCAAAAAATAAAAATTTGCAATATGAGAAAATCATAAACCTGAACATAGGCAATATTAGCAAATCAAAAAATCAAATTTGCAATATGAGAAAAGCAAAAAGCTATACAGTTGCAATATGAGAAAATCAAAAAATAAAAGGTTGCAACATGAGAAAATAAAAAAATAAAAATTTGCAATATGAGCAAATAAAAAAAACTAAATTTGCAATATGTGAAAAGCAAAAACCTAAAAATTCCGCTTAACGATCAGACAGCCATAATATATGTTTGTATTTTTGTATATACGTATGCAGACGTTTGTGTATAAATGTTTGCATGTATATATGTATATATGTAAAGGTGTATCATGTAGACAGACATGAAACTGCGATTAATGTATTGTTTTTATAACTTTAAAGCAATCACGATTTGTTGGGAGGGCCATCATTCATTTTAGGAATAAGAACCGAAACATATCCAAAGAAATTTATCTTAGACACTAAAACTCTCCACATCTGTCCATTCCTAGCTACATTCATATTTCTATTGATAATTGCAAATTTTCTATGGGTCAGGAAGATTAAAGGCTATCAAATTTTTCTAGAAGAAAATGACTCCCCTATTTATAAAGCAAGAGTGTCAATGGTTTCATACCCGTCTTTCGACGCTTATAATTCACATGAAAATCATATGCAAAACACAGTTTATTTTCTTCTTCAACACTCACTCTAATATCGAACAGTAACAGATACTTTTTTTTCTATAAACAACATTTATGGCTGGAGAAATGAGATGAAAAGTAAAAGGATTTTCGTTTCAATAAGCGACAACGCAGCCATTGTTAAACAACCAGCAATTTTGTCGATATTCTTCGATCTTTAATGGCGTCTGAGGCTGTAGAGTGTATGATAACGAGACATATTAATTATGTACGTCCATTTCTTATATTCAAGATAAAATGGAAAAGAAGTGAGCTGTTCTTACAGTTTCGGGTTCTAACACATAAACACGTCTGGTCGGCAGTAAATCATTGTTTAACATCAACATGTTTGTCTTGAGATTCCGTTCTGAACAGACAGTGGAAAAGAAACCAAAGCTGTGGGTGAAGAACAACAATGTACGATTGTTATTATTATTATAACTGGAAAGTCGTAGCGATAATAAATGGTTGCGTCTGAAGTAATTTTCGTTACTGAATCAGTTGCAACGGTGTATGGCATTTAATATGATAATATAATAATTTTTTGATATTAAAAATATGCTAGTCGCCAGACGATAGTAAACAAGTTACAGTAACAATCGAAGAGTTCAAACAGTGAGTAGGATGGAGACATGTAAGTCTGAAAATGATCAAGTTTGCGTATAATTTACATGAATGAAAACCCGATATTTCAATGTCCATTGCGATATACATTTGTATATCGAAACAATCAATCCTTAGAAAAAAAAATAGAAACCTATTCAACACTTGATTGCAACAAAACAATTTAAAAAATAAAATGTTTAACGCATTACCCGCCAATTATTTTGTGAAAAGACGTTCAATTTTCAGACGAATCTTTTTATTTGTTTTCAATATAGTAACTTAGAAACTGATGCAGTTTTAGAAACTGATGCAGTTTTAGAAACTGATGCAGCATGAAATCCTCGAGCGGTGGCTAACACCTCTACCAGACGTGTCAGTTGACAATTGGTCTCGTTACAAGCACAGAAGGGCATAAAAAAGAAATCAAGATCGACGCATAAGCACATCTGTAGCTGGTATCTGAACATTATGTTTTGAACGTGTTTATGTGTATGAAAAAAATCACTTTCGGTAAAAACATATACACACGTCTACGCCGGGAAAATGGTTAACAAACTAAATACATAAACGTTAACCAATTCTTTTCCGTCTGACCTCGGAACGTTCTATGAACCTATCCATGCGTTTACTTCTTCTTCCATATCCTATCAATTGCGGACGGTCATGGCTCTCTATAACTTTTGTCTTTTGTCGCTTTAAGTAACTTTTGACAAGTTACCCTCCCTCTTTAACTATATTCTCTTATCCATTCACACACATCAAATAGTTTAAAGCTGTTTCTCTCTGCTTTAGTTACCTAAAATATGTCCTCTGAGTATTAATTTCTCTTTTCTCAGTATGTGTCCCACAATGTCGCCAGTCTGTTTCTGATTTAGTACACAGAACTTATACTGGAAAGAAACCGGCTGCATACGGCTATAAAAATAGAAGTGTCGTAAAACAAATGACTTGTATTGTCACCAGATATATTTCACCTTTACAGCGCTGCGGTTTTGGGAGAACAAGAAGATTTGCGAGGATTTCTTATTGATGGACACAATCTTAACAACATAAGATAATGCAGATAAAACTGTTAGTAGCAGACACAGGAAGGATTTGGTTCGTAGATTTTGTTTAGCGGCAAATCAACACATCTATGAGTTATTTAATAACTTTAAATTTAACAAAATGTTATGGATTCAACTAAATATATTTTAAACGCAATTACAACTACAGATAAAATATATTGTTGTTAAACTTACTATAAATATGTATTGCTGATTGCAAGCGGTTTGAACAGACTTCGATTTGATCGTCATTTTGAGAAGCCAAGCCATGATGATTGTTGATAATTTTCTTAAGTAAAAAGTATTGCTGATATTTTACTATAAAATGTATTTTTATAATTTCATAATGTTTTGGGTCCCAGTTTGCGGGGTTCAATATTTACCAATAGCTTGGTCGACCTCGGAATAACAGCAATTTAGAGGTGGTTCCACGCTCCTCAAAGCCTCCAATTTCTGGATCAGTCCTTTTTGCCAGATGTAGTTTATTGTCATACCCAGGATTAGACGTAGAAATGAAACGGCACAAAATTCTATGGAATTTAGTAAAGGAAGACAACAAAAGGAACAACTGAAATGTGAACTACGATTTGGAGATGTGAAAATAATAAAAAAATGCAAGTTTAAATATCTAGGAATTATTTTAACAGGGTTCAGATAATGCCACAACAAAATGAGTATTGGAATCGCAGAAGATGCATTCCAAAAGCTTGTAAACGAATGTTCGTTAGAAACAAAGAAAAGTTGATCAGAGAAAGCGTTCAATTAGAATGTAGCAAAAACAGCATCATGTTTAGATATAACAGAGTCTATCTTCTACATTTACTTTAAAGTACTTTCATTAAAAAAAACATTTTGCAGTTACTGATATAACAGACGTAATCTATATTTATTCAATCGAAGTTAGCTGAGGACATGAAAGGGTTAAATAGGCAACATAAACAACGACTTCAGACTACAATTTTTTTTGGAGTTTTTATAATTCAATTTGTGTGCTACCAGGGATGTAAAGGAGGATACATTGATAATGCAATTCTTACGTTTGATGGAAATTAGTTGAAAGATCAACGAAGAATAAGAAAGAAACCAATAAAAATCGCCATTTTTCAGTATTTACGCGGGATTCTCACTATTTAGGTCAAGATAAATGACTGTTAAACAATCAACTTATTGTTGGCTACAATTAAATGAAGTTTGTATTAGATTGCTTGAAAATTGATGGAGTTTTTACTCCCTCAATTTTCAAGCAATTTATGTTGAAACTGATTCGTGTTGAAATCGATTTTTCTTTTTTTTTGTGTTTTTTCGCTAAACGCAGTGGCGTAGAAATACAAATTAGGTGTCGTTGAGCTCATCATGATGTAAGTAACCTACATATCGGAGGAAAAAGATGAATTTATCGATATTTGATCGGCTTTATCGATTATTGATTTTTTTAAATTATCGATAAGGATTAAAAATTAAAATTACCCATTAAAATTATCCAATAAGGAACTATCTCTTATATTGTACAATGTATGTGACAAGTTTGATCAAAATCGGTTGGATGGATCTCAAATGAAAAGTTATAAGAGACAGACTTAAAGTTTAGAGTTTTTAATTTTTTTGTAATAAATAATTAATCTATTTTTTTGTGCTATTGTCAACTGGTGCTGTGCATTTTTTATGTCATAAAAAATGGACAGCACCAGTTGACAACAGCAAAAAATTTTTATTAATTATTTGTTACAAAAAATTTAAAACCTCTAACCTTGTAGTTAAAAATAATAATACACCTCTGAGAACAAAATTAAATAGGGCAAATATTATTTACGAATTTAAAGGTCAATTAAGGAATTGTACTCCTGATCAATCAAAATTCGTAAATAATTATATAGGCCATACTACAACATGATTGACACGAAGACTCACTCTACACCTTTCTAACCATAGCTCAATTAGATCTCATTTAAGTATTCATGGAGACCTAACTGGCTCTATTCGTAACATACTTGTTAACAACACAAATATAATACAATTATCTATATGCAAAAAATAGATTAAAAATAATGGAAACCTTATTAATAAAACAATACTCAATAATATTAACTATCAACATGGGCACAATATCTTGACCGTGTTTCAAAAAGTAAAAACATTATAAGAATACATATATGTAACAAAATATTTCATCCTTGAAAATGGCTAAATATATAGTCGAAAGCGCTCGGAAAAAATGAACATCGGACAGTTTTTATATAATTTATCAACTGAAAAGAAAAGATTATTAGATCGCATGAGAAATTGTATAAAAAAACTAAATCAAAGCACCTTGTCTGTCGTATTCAATGAAATGTGCATATATATATATATATATATATATATATATATATATATATATATATATATATATATATATATATATATAAAAATTGCTACGCGATGATAACGCAGCAGAAACAGATCGTAAGTTCAAGATGCGGTTCTATGACGTCAAAGCACGCGATAGACCGAAATGTTAAAACAGAACCAGTGTGTAGATGCAATGTCTTCTTACTAGTTTGAAATGCAATTTTGTTGAGTGTGGGTTGTTTCGTTTTAATGTAGATAGTTTCCAATATCTGAAGTTTCTTTTTACAGCGTGTATGTGTGAGTATTATTGTGTTATCAACTATCTGTCTAAAATTATGTACATACCTATGTTTTTCTAAGACATGTTTAATACAACTAAGATCAGAAAGGTGACAAGTAAATCTGCGAGAAAGTGTGGTTGTATTAAAACGAATATTTGTAGCAGGTTTATTATTAGCATCAGAGATACGATCCCTGAACTGCCATGTAAATTGATACATTACACTGTTTTTTTGTGAGGGTTTAGTTGTGTGGTTGTAGGGCTATTAGAGACTATAAGGTCAATTGTTTTAAATCTTTTATAATATATAATGAACTTGTTTATTATTATAAATGGGTTTAACATTTCTGCCACTTATCTTTTAAGTGTTGCTTCATCATGTTTGTAATTATTATGCATTTGGTTACAATAATATAAGAGAATAGTATTATGCTTATTTTAACGTACAATATAATTATTAATATTATCAGTTTTGTTAGAGATATTATTAAGTTTACTGAGATACATTTTAATTTGTTGATCAATGACAGCATTTGTAAAATCTATTATTAACAAGTGTTTGTGTAATGTTATGTAATTCTTTATAGAATATATATATATATATATATATATATATATATATATATATATATATATATATATATATATATATGTATATAAATATAAAAAGAAAAGAACAGTAAGATATAAAATCCGGTGTTCTTATAGATATTTTTATTTTTACAAAATAGTGCTCAATGTAAATTTACAGAGCATTAATATTGAAATTGTAATTAAAATTGTAGTTAAATTGAATGAATTCTAACCTAAATTTCTTTTAAATAATACTACACGCACTAAAAAGAATAAAAAAAAACAAAAAAAAAACACCTATAGTAAAATAAAATTAATATGAAATGCCATAAGATGTAAGCTTTTGAATGACCCATGTCCTTAGTACTTACATGAGAAACATTATAATACTAGGTTTATATATAAAATAAAAGGTTTACTAATCAGTGAAATTAAGTAACCATTTTTTGCCGTCATATTCATAAATTTAAAAAAAAATGTAACCTCATATACATACTTAAACTTGATGTTAAAATAAGCCTACATAATATAATGGATTCTAATACATTTAACTGTTCTTAAAAAGAATATAGTAAAATAAAAATTAAAAGGAGAATATTTAAAATCGTAGTTAAATAAAAAAAGTATTAGGAAAAAAAAACCGAAAATCTTTAAATTTAAAAATGACGTTGAAATTTTTTACCGTTAACAATTTAAAAAAAAAAACATTCAGACGACATCCATTCAACTGATGTCAGGTTTCATTGTAAAAATACATCCCTACCCTTACCAAATTGTAGCTAATAACTGATACAATGATACTGACATAAGGAAAATCTAGACATCCCTTGTTCAATTTAAGTAGAATATTCTGTAACCATGGAAACGTGATTTTAGCTGTGTCTTTAAAACCCGGTAATTTTAAAAAGTTACTCCAAAATTCGCTTGAAGATGAAATGGAACTAATGCTTTTAATTTAATTTTTTAGTTTTTAGCTTCTATTTTTGAAACATGGTTGGAACTGTGTAGCGAAAAAAAACATTTTAAATCAATTAATTTATAATATATATATATATATATATATATATATATATATATATATATATATATATATATATCATGGATAAATTGTCATCTAAGTTCCAAAAAAATCAAGATAATACTGATATCTCATTTTTAAGATATATTTGCCAAAATTACTCAAAACTATCTTGAAACACTTCAGAGTAAATGTATTCAATAAAATTGTCATTGGCTTCAACCACAGACGACTTCGGAATCTACTGCAACTCTTCTGAACAGCCTCCTCGTTTAAGTTGTTGAATGCTGCCATAATCCTTACCTTCAGTTCATTTTTGGTGTTTTGTTGCTCTCTCGCTCAACTGCAACTCACAAATAATCGTCAAGTGTTTTGGAGTCTGGGGTGTTAGTTGGCCAGATGCAAGAGGTGATATGGTCGCAGGTCTGACAGCCATGATTGGGGTCTCCTGCTTGTGTGGCATGATCCAGCAGCCACCGTCTTGACCTAAGGCAGCACTGACTTCTGAAGGCACTTGATGTAGGCCTCCGTATTGAGTGTGAGGCACTGTGCGGAGAAGAATGGAGGCATAATGTCGCCATTACAGGTGATCACTCCAAAAACCATCGTAATCAACGTTAAACTCTTTCGAATCCTCTGCACTGTGCTCAAATTGACACCCAAACACTCTGAAATGTTTGTATTTTAGCTTCCGGTGCGAATGCCAAGCAGTACAGCATGCCTTTTCCCAATTTATCGTGGAATGAATTGCGTCATATTGCTATTTTTCTCACAGACGGTGCCAATCGGACTTTACTATACTGTGCCGTAGACAAAATCAAAAACGAACAAGACGCATGCGTGAAATTAAAAATATAAAATGGCGTCAATTTGCTCATCGCACTATATATCTGGTCTTGAATATATATATATATATATATATATATATATATATATATATATACTGTCATCCACACACAGACAATTTCGCTGTATCACAGCTCATCAGTGTGGCTAGACGTCCGGTTGACTCTAGCCGGGATCGAAACCCGATTGAATTGATGTCAGTCGAGGATTCTACCACTAAGACGTTTACGCACGCCAGGGATGAAGGTGAATTTAAGCTTATTTATTTTTAGATAAACACACAGTGACTGAGAGAACTCGATTCGATTTACCGAAGAGTATATATATATATATATATATATATATATATATATATATATATATATATATATATATATATATATATATAATGTTTAGGGAGCCCTAAACATTGCTTGCTCACACAGTAACTTGGCAGCCCGCTCCCACTTGCTCCATATGCTGCCTCCTTTGTAAATCACTAGCGGGTCTTAAATGCCACTTAAGATTATTGCACAAAATTTCATAACTGAATCAATAAGCTGTCTAATCCTCATACGTGGAAACCGACAGGAGAGTCCATTTTTATATATATATATACATATATATATATATATATATATATATATATATATATATATATATATATATATATCGGGAAACGTATTAGCTAGATATTGATTAATTTTTAACTGTATAATGTTCAGTTTAACATTGAATTACAATATCTTACCTATTTTCGTCTAACACTTAAAATTAATTATATTGTAAACGAAAATATAGTCAGATTTTATTATTTCTACTGGGACAATGCATAATCAAAATATATATTATCAGGCATTATTCATGAACTAAGCCTACATCACTAAGCATCTCTTGGACGAAATATGATTATATTGCTATTCAAAAATGAGTCATTTTTCATATATATATATATATATATATATATATATATATATATATATATGTCATCTTTTCTTCCGGACTTATGAGATCATCACTATCGCAAACAAAAAAAAAGTTCCTTTCCTTTGTACATTTTAGCAATACTTGTTTTCTTAATACCCATACCAGCCGCCATTTTGCAACAGGCTCCTTAACTATATGTAGCTTTAGATAAGAATGGTGAAGTTCGCTCAATTTCTTTAGATATCTCGAATACATCTGACATGGATTGGCATACTAGTCAGACACAAGTTTAAAGGTTATGGTATTTTGGAGCCAATTTTGAAACTGATTCAATCAAATGAAATTGTCTTGAAGGGCCACTCTTTGTCTTTAAAGCATGTCTTCTCCGGAGCTCTATTCTCAGACTTACGTTGTTCCTAATTTTCAAAAATGACTTTCCTGATGTCATTCTCAGCTTGGTGTCTATGCTGATGACATAACTATTTACTCCTGTCTTAATAAAAAGTCTGATGGATTTGATAAGGTCAAGTTGGCAACTGATCTCAAAACCGATCTACAATCTCTTGTTAATGAGCGGCTTCCTAATTGTAACACCTCCAAAATGAAACTGCTCTCTTTCAATCGTTTAAGTGTACATTTTTTGCCTTCCTTCACTATGGCTGATGCTAACCTCCAGGAGAGTGACTCATTGCGCCTTCTCGGACCAACATTTTTCCCTGACACAAATTGGAAATTTTTTAAGCCGACTACTAGAAAATTTGGTTCCCTATGTCGTGCTAGAATCTATCTTATAAATCTATAAAACTACCGTTCGTCCTTGCTTTGAATATTGCTGCCACATCTGGTCTGGTGCTGCTTGATAAAATCAAAAGAAGAATCTGTAATGTTACTGGTCCTGACCTGGCATCTCGTCTTCAGCCACTTGTCCACCGGAGTAACGGAGCTTTCCTACACCTTTTCTGCAGCTATTTTCATGGTAATTGTTCGGCGGCAAGGTCTCATATATGTTAGAGACGAAATGACTAGAGGCAACAGTAAGTCCTATGCTAACAGTTTCTTCAATCGCACTTCTTCTTACTGAAATCTCTCCCGGCCTCTTGCTTCCCAGTCGAATTTGATCTTCGAAAATTTAAATGCGATGTCAATCGTTATTTTATGTCTTTTAATTCTTGTTTTTTTTTTTTCGTTTTCTTTTCTTTAATAATATAATTTTATCATATTCTCTAACGATCAGTAACCCACTTGGTTCTTAGTGGCTTTATTCCCTTGGTTTGAGGCGAAACGTTAAAAAAAAACTACGCTACTTGCTGTTTCCCTCTGCAACCAGCGCCTTCGTATGTCTTATAAGTGTTAAGTTTTCTATGTCGTCTTCCCTGATAATGTGTTTAATTCTAATATAATGTCTAAGTGTCCTTCGTAAGTAATGCAAAATGAATACACCACTATATTCTTCTATATAGCATAGACAATCGAAAGAATAAGCGGAAATGTGGGTGTCACGTATGGAAAAAGTGCTTGAAGAATTTTACACTCACACTACAGAATAAGTCAAGAGAAACAGGTGGTAACAGCGAGTAACCTGTACAACACGCTTGTCTTCATTGATGACAGAACTGTGAAAGGAAGGTTATATATATATATATATATATATATATATATATATATATATATAATATGGTCATTCACATATACGCTTGTTTCGCTGTAGCACAGCTCATCAGTGTGATAAAATATCTGATTTCTCCAAACCGGGATCTTACCCCTAAGCTATCAGCGCACGACAGAGAGAAAGGTAAATTGACATCTTCTGATAACTTGATCTTGTTCCTCGTCCTTCTCTTTATCCTTTCCTCAAATACGCCTCTTTACTCTCGTTCTCTAATCTCTGTCACACCTTGCGTGCTTGGGTGAAATGCTTAAAAAACACAATTTGGATGGCCTAAGGTTGATATCAACAGAAGTGATTGAACATGATCTAATCACATATGTTAGATCAAAACCTAATGTATTTTACAAACATGGTATATATAAATTTGTTGAGAGCTGGAATGAGTTTCTAGGAAGCAGTGGAGTCTATATTGATGATAGAAGAATTTCTTTAAGCAGTAGAATCAACTTTTGAGATTTACACGATAAAAAGGGACAGAATTTCCGTTACAACTTGAGATATCGAGGATTATGTATCGAACAACTTTTGTATGGGAATATAACTACACATATAGCTATTCAGGAAAAATGTTTATCAACTTTCCCTATCGAATCAGTAATAAGTGTGTGTGTGTGCATTTAAATTATATTTATATGTTTGTATTTGTAGGTATGTAAACATATATATATATATATATATATATATATATATATATATATATATATATATATATATATATATATATATATATAAAAATAAATATATATATATATATATATATATATGTATGTATGTATATTATTTTATTTTATTACCTGGCACAATAAATAAATACAGTGCCCCACTGTCATTCCAGTACGTTATGAATACTAAAATTTAAATTATGCAACGGTCAGTTATAACTCACCTCCTAGTGATTGTATCTTGCATGAGCTATGCCAACAGTGAGAAAAATGTATATTAATAATTATATATATATATATGTGTGTGTGTGTGTGTATATATATATATATTTTATATATATATATATGTATAAACACACACACACACACATATATATATATACTCATATATATACTTATGCACATACATATATACATATATGTAAATGTATATATATATATATATGTAATTATATATGTATACATATGTATAGATTTTTCTTCATTATCTATCTTTCTGTCTGTACATCTATATATCTATCTATCGAAATATTGTCAATATCTATCTCATGTTAATAATCTATTTATCTATTTTTCTATCTATGTCTCTTTATTATCTATCAATCCATCTTGGTCTGTTCTATCTATCTCTCTCTCTCTCTCTCTCTCTCTCTCTCTCTCTCTCTCTCTCTCTCTCTGAAGTCACTATAAACTATAATCAATAAAGACATTAGTTACATTTTCATCAATTTGTATTGACTCCAGGTAACATAAACATCTGCATGAACTATATTGTCTCAGTCTATCTTAAAGGGAAGAATTAGATGATTTCCTATTATCTATGGTCACAGTTTGAAATCACCAGATATTTGTTACCTTTCAATGCCAATACTAAATTTGTATTCAAGGTATTTTTAGCATGTGGAGATTTATATAAATATCTGCAATTTAATTAGTTTGCACCCCGTGAGATTAAAAGATGATTTTCAGACAAAAACGAAAGTACTGAATGCTAACATACGAAGCAGACTATTCTTTCTGATAATCTTAACGCTTATGATCGCATATAAATGTCCCTCTTCCATTTTAGTAGTGCATCTGAAGTAAAACTATTGTTTGGTATATCACTGGAATTAAATTTTCCAATTTGTCTTAGTAAAAGAAGAAAAGTCCTGATTACGCATTTGCCCGAAAAGCGACTCAAATACGGTGCTTACAATAATTACTCAAATGAGTAAACATTACATTGATATCTGGCTCCAATCTTCTATAGCAGAATCTTAAAATTCTGAGAGGATTGTGATAGATCCACAGACCAACGGAGAAGCCATTCTGAAAAATACCAATATATGGTCGTATGTAGGTATCGATTAAGAAAGCGTAAAGAGGGATAAAAGTACGAATTCTAGTCACTTTGACATTAAATATCATTAGAAATGGTATGAATGCATGAGAAACAGCACAGTAGACAGGGCTTTCCATGTCTGCGTGGAAGTGGGGCTAGGAGACTACTTTCAAATATATATATATATATATATATATATATATATATATATATATATATATATATATATATATGTGTGTGTGTGTGTGTGTGTGTGTGTGTATACCGGGTGTAACAGCAAAATTGTCCAAATCGTGTAACAGCAAAATTGTCCAATTGTTAGATTAAGCTCTGTACCGTTATTCATCTTAGAAATGATTAAAGATATATTACTAGAATTCTCCGAGGTTTTTATAACACTACTGCACTCTTCTTTGAGTAATAAGAATGTATAATTACTCTACAAGCTAAACAGAAGAATCCTGGTGAAATCGATCATGAGCGAAAATGGCATGTTCATCATTATCGGAACCTCATGAAGGATTGAAATATATATATAACCTTTATTGCCTGACATACCCAGTTATATTAGATACACTACTGACTTTCTCAACAAATTACAAAACATTAACTTAGTCCAGCATGATACAATCCTAGTAACGATGGATGTTTCGTTCCTTTACACGAACATTCCACATGTTGAAGGAGTATCAGCTTGCTATGAGTTCCTTAGTAACAAAAAATTACCTAACTACCAAATTACAGATATATGCCAATTAATAAATTTCATCTTAACACATAATAATTTTAAATTCAACAATAAACACTATTTACAGATTAGTGGCACAGCAATGGGCACAAAAATGGCACCTAGTTATGCTAATATCTTTATGCACATTCTAGAAAAGAAGATACTAGACAATTCAGAATATAAACCATCACATTACTTTAGATATATTGATGACATTTTCTTACTATGGACTCATGGATCAGAAAAATTAAAAACCTTTTTCACTTTCTGCAACAATTTCCACGATACAATTAAATTTACCATGGAGCACTCATACACATTCATCCCTTTCTTAGACGTTATGATAAAATTAAACAAACATACACTTTCTACCAGTCTATACAACAAACCCACAAACCAACATAAATTCCTCCACTTTAACAGCTGTCATCCCTTTAAATTAAAAAAATCTATTGTATACAGCCCATTTCTAAGAATCAAACGCATATGCTCAGATCATTTAGATTTTCTATACAACATTAATAACTTAAAACAATTCCTAAAATGCAAATACCCAATAAAAATAATAAAAGAAACACTAAATAAAACTATCCTGATAAATCGTAACACACTTCTCACATACAAGAAAAATAAAAACAACAATCGGATTCCCATGGTTTTTAACCACAATCAATATTCCCACACACTTATTCACAATTTAAAAAAAGGATTACAAGAACCTCAATTAGACAACAAGATCAAACACATTTTCGATAAACCACCCATAAATGCAAAAGAAACAATCACCTAACCTATCAGCTATCCTCACCTCTACCAAATATCTAAACAATAGAAACCAATCAGGAAATTACAAATGGAACAAACCTCGTTGCTTAGTTTGCAAACATTTAATAATAGCTAATATATTTTCTGTACCCAACACCAATATCAGGATACAGCCACCTAACCTCACCTGCGATAGCTATAACGTAATCTATTATTTATTCTGCAACTTATGTCCTAATAGTGGATATATTGGTGAGTCTGGAAATAATTTTAGATTTCGTTTCAATAACCATAAACAAACAATACGTCAAAACAACCCTTATTCCCCCATAGCTAAACACTACAATCAATCAGGACACACATTAGAAAACTGCAAATGTTTATTGATAGATTCCGATTTTACTTCCACATTCACACGCAGAAAAAAAGAAACATTTTGGATTTTAAAATTAAATACACATAAACTAGGGTTGAATAGGGACTTAGGTGTTTTAAATCTTTATAAATATTTCAATAGTTAAGCAATCTTTTTTAGATATCGTAAAAAAAAAAATTTAAACAACTTTTAAAATATTTATGACAGTTAGATTTAAGTTAGGAATATCCGAACAGTGACATTCCATATCACGTGACGTCCGCGTCTCGCGAAGGACGCTACTTGCTAACAAACAGTAATTTTAATTTATTTGTAACAAACAGTTATTTCTGATGAAAAATTGAGGACAATTTGAAATATCAAATATATATATAAATAAATAAATACTTTCATAAAATAAAACATTATTATTTTTTAATTTGAAACTTTTTCTATATATATATATTCCAGGATCATTTTTCATCTTATTTATGATTATCTTCACCCTCTCTAACCTTCTAAATTTATGTCCTAGAGTAAGAAAGTGCCTCACAGGTTTCACGTACGCTTTCGTTTTCAAGTCTTTTTTCACTGCTTTTTGGACTGTCCTAGCTAAACTCCTCTCTCCCGTGCCAAACGTCTAATGAATTCAGTTGGATCTTTTCTCATGCTGTTATGCGATTTGAACAATTTTGCTGTTACAGTCTTCATGGGTCTTTTTCAATCCGCTTTTTACTCCTTCATGTATACGTGCGTATTCATGAATTTAAACTTCTTTTACACGCGCACGTTCATATGAAATTTTGTTTTCGTTTACGTCTTTCATTTTTTTTTTTCAGCTGTAGATTTTTCTTCCGGTTGTAATTCTTTTTCTTCGAAATTAATTTTTCTACGGAAATATTTTTTTCTGGTTTATATAGATGTTATGTTATGTGATACAATTAATTCAATTGTAATATTTGTTAAATTTTATTTTTAATTTGTAATATTATAATATTTTACTTAATATTTTTAACTGATATTTTAATTGATTTATTATGTTATATCATTTTGAAGTAACAAATAAATATTTGTTAATATGTCGGTTTCGACCCATTATTTCATTCTACCTTTTTTTTTACTTCAATAATAATATAATAAATCAATTAAAAATTAATTGAAAATACCACAAGCCAGACAGTACAGTCACTATTGTCAGGATCTGATGTTAGATTTGCAATTTTAGCGGCTGGTAAATTGTTTGCGGCAACTTTAACTGCCTCCCAGAGGTCACACGTGCTGTTGAATTGCCTTCCTTTAGAATAAATATCTCTCTTGAGGATGCTCCACAGGTTCTCAATGGGATTCAAGTCACAGCTATTTGAAGGCCAGCCCATAAGAGAATCTTCAACAAATCCCTTTTCTTTCAACCAGGATTTAGTATACTTTGATGCTGTTGTAGAGTGGTTTCACAGTGGAGGCTTGTATTTGTACTAAGTCGGTCCTAAAATAGGTTCGACGTACAAAACGTTAGGAACTTCATATAATAGTTATGACGCAGAGAAACCTAGTTGTGGTCGCTGATACTTTTAGTATCCGGCTAACGGTCGTCCGACATCGACTGACTGACCAACGATATTTAGTCACCACCCACCACGAGGGCATCGGGTGGCACAAGGCCGGTTAAACGTGGGATCTCCGAGCCCGTGGGCTAGGCCAAAAATATGCCCATTGAGCCCGTATAAACGGGTTCAGGGTCGGTTTACCTCCAAGAAAGAGAATCCGCCCTTCGGCGGAGCGTCTTTCGGCTTCCTCCCCGCCCGAAGGAAGAGAGTTCAACCGATCAGCAAATCGACTCTACTGACCGACTCACTGAGCCACTCCTACTACTCCTACTTATTATAGGAGGGAGAGTCTATTGACAATAGAATAGGTGTGTTCCACTATAACAGATGCATGACTTGGTGCGTTTTCTTGCATAAAGATCATAGATCTACTCTTGGCTAAACACTGGTTATTAAGCCATTCAAAGAAATATTGCTCTAGAAAATCACAGTAACTTTTGGAATTCTTTTTAACCCCGTCTTTCAGTTTAAATGGACTCACGAGCTCATTACCAATAATCCCAGCCCATATCATGATCCCACCGCCGCCTTGTTGGCGTTTAAAAAAAACCCATCCTCGAGTCCATCCGTCGGACCCATCGAGGGTGATCCTTGATTCGTCTGTAAAAAGCACTTTACTGAAATCAGTTTTCATGTATTTTTTTGCCCACTGCAATCATCTTTCCTTATTTTATTTATTTTTTTTTTTTTGTTAAAATGGGTTTCTTTATTTAATTTTTACATCACTTCCTTAATGCTTTACACCTTGTTTTCCTTGCCACCATAGGAGCTCCAGCGGCCTCAAAAATGAACGCACTTGACACATTTGGGTTTCTTATTAATTCTCTTCGGATATGTGATGGATCTCGCTTTGTTAAATTCCTGAATTCAGCCTGAGACTTTTTTTCCTTGTTTGAATTCCCATTTTCTTGATTGTTTGATAATCCCTTTTCAAATCCTTAGAAATTTGAAGCGAGGACTTTCCTTTGCTAATTTCTTTGATTATGTAGTTCTTTTCATTCATTGTTAGTTCTTTTTTACGAGCCATAATACTAAATTCTAGTTCTTGCGAATAATCTCTTGACACTGCAAATTGCTATAATTACTGAAAAAAATAGTAAATATAAATCTGAAATTGAAAATTGGGACTTAATTGCTTTCAATGCTTACTCGCTATACATAATAGTACAAATTGATTTATTATGTTATATCATTTTGAAGTAACAAAGTAAATATTTGTTAATATGTCGATTTCGACCCATTATTTCATTCTACTTTTTTTTTACTTTAATAATAATATAACAAATCAATTAAAAATTAATTGAAAATACCACAAGCCAGACACTGACATGCTAACGATTACAGGGCGTGGAAGAATTAGTAACAGAAACATTAGTAGTGAGTAGAAAGAGAAAAGAGCAAACAGGACAGTAGGCGGGTATCAAACAAACACAAACTGAGCAGGCGTCTACGGTAGGGGTCATGTAGCCGTCCTAGGCGGCGTGTGTAATCGGAAAACACATGGAGCTGGCCATTCTCTAATATATTCTATATATTTATTGTTGTAACCTAGGGAAGGTTACTGAATGGAATAATCAAACGAAGGTTGGTAATGAACGATAATAATTAGGACAAGAACAACACATATATGATTCACCAACGGCGCGTAGAACAAGTAGACAACTGCTAGAAGTGAGTCAAGTGAATTCCACAATCAATATCTAAGGATATCTACCAACCAGCCCACACGGTCAGATGTGGCACAAGGTCAAATTTAATGTGGGGTATCCTAGCCCATAAGCTCGGCTAAAAATCCCACGTAGATCCATATAAAAGGGGGTCCGTAAGTATGCTATAACATTTATATATATTTCAATGATAGTTTGGTTCCATATTATTTCCACCTGATGATCGTTATCATATGAAACTCTGAGTAACGGATTTTGTCATTATTGTATTAATAATAATAATAATAATAATAATAATATATATATATATATATATATATATATATATATATATATTAGATTTTCAAGTGTGTGGAGATGGCAAATCCCAAGAATTCAGTAGAATTGAGTGTAATATCTAGAGTGCTATGGACGCCTTAGTTCAGAAGGAACATTGTATTTAAAAATGTTTGGTCATTTGTTTACATTGGAGACGGCATTGGGCCGAAAACATTTTAACATTTCTTAGCTAACTACCTAATAACGATCAATCATTCCTGGGAGCTAAAAGTAAAGTATTTAGCTGCATGCTTATAAACGAAACCAACTGAAAATATTTCGTTCTATTTTCGCATTTCAGCGATTTGCAGAAAATGCCAGAAAATGATGTATTTTACACTGCCGGATGTGAAGATGCCATCACCGGAAGTTCTTTCTAATATTATCACATCGATCCTTTGATCTTCTTTTGAAAATCATCGGTTGAGGCAACTAAAAGCATTATCTAACTTTGAATTTGACGTTTTTTTTTTGTTTGTAGCGAGTTGATGCATTCAAGCATCAAAAGAAGTTTTCATCTGCTGACCATGTTGATCGCTGGTTCTGAGTGATTCTCACCAACCAAGTTAGCTTCATGCAGAGAAGTGACTGTAGATGCCGCCATCTTGAGATGCCTCCAGGAAGCCTGTCCGATGTTTACAAACGGTCGATTCCATTAAATATTTATTCAATTTCGAGTAGGCGCCTCTAAACTCCACTGCATTAATTCTGTGTGTGCTTTAGAAAAGAAGAGAGGCACTTGGCTTGGCTAAATCAGACCGCAAATGAAAGAGGCGGCAGTCGATAGCCTGAAATAAAGCTGGAATTATGTTCGGTTTGTCATAGTGGATTTTGTCTAAAAACATGATTTCCACTACCGAAGTGAAAACACACACATACACACATACATAGGAATATATATATATATATATATATATATATATATATATATATATATATATATATATATATATATATATATATGCGTCTGAGATATATGCATGTATGAGTAAACAATCTATTTTGCATAGAAGATTTATTCCCTACTTATATATGTTTAGCAGTACTCAATGTTCTATTATGTACACACAGACACACACACACACACACACATATATATATATATATATATATATAGATAGATAGATAGATAGATAGATAGAAATATGGATAGATAGATAGATAGATAAATGTGCGTGTAGAAAGAGAGAGAGACAGAACCCATAGATAGACACATACACATATATATAATATTATTGTTGTTAATATTTATATTAGTAGTACAACTATATATATATATATATATATATATATATATACGTACATATATATCTACAGACACATTCACACATGCATATATATAGATATTGTTTCTGCGTGCACCCATATGTGTGTGTGAGTGTGTGTGTGTGTGTGTGTATTCCCTAAAATATATATACAAAGAATCAAATGGGATACATTAGCATATGCATGTGTGTATATATATATATATATATATATATATATATATATATACACGGATGTATAAATATGCCAGTGTATGTATATATATACACCAATATATATGTATACGTGAATTCACCTAAATAAACATACATATCTACACACATACATACATATTTTTACTATATATATGTATCTATATATCTACTTACAGTCATATATTATATTCATATTCATATATATATATATATATATATATATATATATATATATATATATATATATATATAGCCTAATAGGACCTAATAGACATAATACATACTGTTCAGTACGTGAAAATGTGTCGTCTTTGTCAAACACAGCGTATTCGATATGGTAATGTATGAAGTTATAACATGTCGAATGTAAAATAAATAAATAAATGTTCGCCTATTCTTTTAAAATTTCTTTGCTTACCTTTCGGGTATGAAGCTGGGCAGATATTGATTCTCGGGAAAGAAAAAATATTCTTGAGTGAAGCGAATATGCTTTCCTTAAAAAGAAAAAATTGTGCCCAGCTGACTGTAAAATTCTCCGTGGACGAACTGTGAAGCCCAACGAACACATCGATCTTTTCTTCTACCACGTCCGGCGCAGTTTCGATCTCTAACCTATTAACAGATTTCCTCTACAAAGATATCTCGAGAGAAATAATACTTACTTTTTAATAAATAAACATTGAGCCTCTATTTCAAATGTAATAACGTTTGAAGTAATAAATATGTGTTTTTACGCTTATGAGTTACTTCTATATATATATATATATATATATATATATATATATATATATATATATATGTGTGTGTGTGTGTGTATGTGTGTGTGTGTGTGTAATAACTAGATACATCAACAAACTACTAAATATGCATTTTGTTCCTCCCCAGTAATTCATCCATTATTGCAATATGCAACTGTGGATGTAAACACACTAATACGATAATAATATATATATATATATATATATATATATATATATATATATAATACTACACATTGAATTCTGTCGTTAATAAAATAGTGGGCGATGTAATATAACAGAGCTATGAATTATGTATTTATAAATATACATTTTTCCTCACCAGTTGCACGACTAGGAAGTTTTATGCAAAACGCCATATTCAGGTGTTGTCACAATTCACCATACGAAGAATGCATTGTGCATGAAGCTCCAGGTCATGCTACTGGTGAGTATATATATATATATATATATATATATATATATATATATATATATATATATCTACTGGTGAGAAGTAGCATGACCTGGAGCCTCATATACATATGTCACAATTCACCACACGAAGAATGGGCTCTGGGTCATGCTACTGATGAGAATATATAATATATATATATATATATATATATATATATATATATATATATATATATATATATATATATATACTCATGCTACTGGTGAGAATACATATATATATATATATATATATGACCTGGTAGCATGAGAATATATATATATATATATATATATATATATATATATATATATATATATATATATTCTTCGCGTTGTGAATTGTGATATATATATATATATATATATATATATATATATATATATATATATATATATATATAAACAAGGGAATCATTATTGATAAAAAAAAAGAAAAAAACACCCAATAATATCAACTAACAGCACGATTCCAAATTGCTGAATATTGCTTGGAAAATTAACAAAGAAATATCCCCTTCACTTTAAATACATATACAGTTCCCTCCAAAATTATTGGATAGGTAATGCCAATTCCTTTGTTGTTCACTGAAGACAAGAAGAATTTGGACAAAAAGAATTTGAGACAAGAGTTCTGAATTTCAGCTTTTATTTTCTGGTATTTGCATTTAAATGTGCTATGTAACTTAGGAAACGCCACATTTTGTATCAGATCACTCCATTTTTGAGTGAGCAGAAATAAAGTTAGTCTTAAAGTAAATAGCGTTTAATATTTAACACTTGCTAGTAATAACTGTATCAAGCCTGTGACCCATTAAAGTCATCATTTGTTGCATTCTTCATTTGTTATTCTTTTATAGACTTTTAACATAGCCTCTTTCAGACCTTGTTGCATTCGAGGAGTGCCTTCCTTCATTCTCCTCTTGAAGAGAAGAAATGTATGCTCAATTGGGTTATGATCCAGTGATGGATTTGGCCAGTCTAAAAGTGTAAACTGTTTTCTCCTGTGAACTGCTCAGTTCTTGTGGCAGTATATTTTGGGTTACTGTCCTGCTTCAGGATAAAATTCCACCCGATTACCTTGGATGCATTTCTCTTTGAATTTGGCGGCAAAATACTTCTGTAATATTCTGATGCTAATAACACGAGTTACATCATCAATAAAGATAAATGAGCCTGTACCGGAAGCAGCCATGTAAACACATGCCTAGAATGTCTCCATCACACTTCACAGATGAGCTTATATGCTTTGAACCATAAGCATATCCTTTCTTTCTCCTCATTTTGATAGACATTAATCTTGGTCTCATTAGTCTGTAAAACATTCTTCCAGAGCTTTTGTCGCCCATCTCTCTACTTGCAAATTCCAATCCGACCTTCCCAGTCTTTCTGGTGATGATTGGTTTGAATCTTATGGTATGGCCTCTATATTTCTCAAAGACGAATAGTTGATTGAGAAACTGTCACTCCCTACACCCTGAAGGTTGTTGGTGTTCCTGTCATCAAATGTTGCTTTCCTTGACTGATCTGTTACCCAGTAGACCAATATGCTCAATGTTTGTCCAATGGTTCTCATCAATCTGCCTTCATTTCTCAGATACAAGATGACTTGCTTTTCTCCCATAGAAATCTCTCAGATCTTCATGTTGGTTAACCCTTTTAACAAGAAATACAGTTTTTACAGATGAAACCCATTGCTAAAATCAATAGTAGTCATTCAGAGATATTTAATGTTTAAACAATCAATTTAAAATGCAACAACCGGACAACAAGAAACACCAGTCAGTCACGTGGTCCAATAGTTTTACTGACTTGAAAAACAGCTGAGTTCAAACAAAAGTTCGTAGATCCTAAGTAGTTTAACACAACGAAATGTAAATACTAGGAAATAACGCTGAAATTCCGAACGCTTGTTTCATATTCACCTTTTGATCTTAAACCGAAATGTTTTCAGTGAGCAATATAAAAAAGGAATAGGATTTGTCTTTCCAATACTTTTTGAGGAGACTGTATATAAAAATGTATATATTCAGTTAAAAAACATCTTTGATAACTGCTAACAGAAGAGCCAATAACATTCGAATATATGGGACACTTGCTTAGTTTTACAAGCGTTATGCCCAGGAAATAAAGTTTTCAATGCAAATAGAATTGAAAGAGTCTTAATTGCAGTACCTTGCAAAAAGAGCGCTTGCTGGTTAAATATACACACACACACACACACACACACAAAAAGCACACACACAAACACACACACATACATACATAAAAAACACACACACACACACACACACATATATATATATATATATATATAACGGACAAACAAGTACTCCCGACAAAGATGCATTTTTGTTTCGATGCGAAGAACAGGTGAGGAACAAAGATGATCATAAACGATTCTATTTAAAAATGCTTATAAAACATCACTTTCTTTTTTCATTATTCATTTTTTTTTTTAAAAAAAAGCCATTAGGATAAACACAATAAAAGGAAATAATAATAATAAGAAGAAGAAGAAGAAGAAAAGGAGGAGGAGGAGGAAACAGGTAAAAAGAAGAAGAGGATAAGAAGACAATAAAAGAAAAAATGAAAATAATTTAGAGAAATATAAGAAAAATTAAAAGCCAACACGCCATAACTCCAAAGAAAAAGAAAAAGAAGAAAAACGTGAATAGAATAGAAAAAACGAATAGGAGGAAGATGAACATGAATACGAAAATACGGAAGAAAGGAGAAAGAAAAAAGAAATAAAGAAAGAAGGAACAAAGGAAGACAATATGAGTTGTTGATAACAATTCAGCCAATGAAAGAACGTTAGCATTAAGATAAATAATTATCCTGAAAGTTTTAAATTTAATCAGAAATGTCCGCTCTATTGATAATATGCAATGATCAAAGTTTGACATTATTTAAAGAAGCAATCATAACATTTAATAGAATTAAACTTAGTATGTAAATAAAAGACCTTTTAAGAAGTAAAAATATTTGGCATGGAAAATAAAACAAACTATTTAAAATATTACATTAAAAATTAAAATTCAAAATTTAAAATTAAAATAAAAAAAAAACATATAAAGTATCGAATACTAATATAATTTTTTAAAAATATACCAAACTATATAACTTGTAATATACGTATAAGTATAAACCTATTTTTATCTAATATTATTGCTGGTAGCATACATGTACAAATCAATGTAGAACCTTAATTTAAGGTAGATCAGTAAAGATAACAGAGATATGTATATAAGAATGTAAAATAATTTATGAGAAGTGAATTATATAGTTAAAGGTTTAGCAAGATTGTAATGTTAGATCTGTAAAGTGCCTATAAAAAATGATAGTTTCAAATCTTCGGTTTAACAATTGACTATTATTCAAAAGGTTAATAATACATATTTTTTCTTGTAGACATAAAAAAAAATAAGGTTCATACAAGGATCTACAAGTTCTGATTTGTCTGAGGATCTTCCGTTTAACTTAGGTGTCTTGTTTTATTCTTTCAATTTTCAGAAATAGAAAGTGAAGTCATATTGCTCTTGCTAGCATTAGTAAAAGAAAGTTATTCCTAGTGGAAACAACATACAATTTAATATTTCTAGGATTTTCAATTTTTCGATTGATGAAATATAACACATATATAGAATGGGTTTCCTTAATGGATTTTGATTTGTTTAATAATGGACATTAATCAGGACGTCTAAATATACATAGATCAGTTACACGGGATATATTAGAATTTGCGCTTGGATTACAATTATCGTTATAAAGTTTCAGTGTTTTATTATGGTGTGATTTAATAATTTTATTCAGATTGCTATTACGACTATAGCTAATTTTCAGGGTGTTACGCTTTAAGATTTGACTGAATTGATTATTATTAGGAAAATGTTTATCAATCAAGTTTAAAAAATTGTGTCCCCAATTTGGTACGAACTAAATTATTGAATTTGTATACCAAATAATCTCTCCCTCTCTGTTCTGCTTTCTAGAATAACTATAATTTTCTACATACGCAATCTCAGAACCTCCGTAAGTACTATCACTTAGGATTTTATTATAAACAGTTTTATGCTTACTATTTACATTATTCGGACTATTGTCCTCATATTTGTCGCAATATTTATTACAACGTTTGGGCCTTTGTACGCTCCGGCCTTCTTCATGTGGTTGGAATGTTGAACTGATTCGCCTTTATCCACTGTGCCATGTGTCCTTGAGGACATAAAGGCGTTAGTTAGATCCAGTGACAGGACCCAATACCCGGTTAAGGCAGTGGAGAGGAATTAACAGGAGATAACTGATAACTGACATCCATTAAAACATAGCACATGGAACTAGAACAGTCTACCCCAGTGAGAGAAATAAAGGGTTCATCTCAGAAATATAGACAGATACAGATTCCAATAACTCTTTGCTAGAGGAATGCTGGTTAATACGACATTCAACGGATGATGGGATATGTTGAATAACAGACGTTGGTTGAATAGAGTTAGGGTTCATATGAATGAGACTAGCGTTATTTTCAAGAAAAATTGAAAATTATTAAGGGATAAGTTTAAAGTTATGTCTAAGAAATCAACGTAGTTAATATTAGAGTTAATTTTAACCTTTAGATGTAAAGATTTAAATATTCTATGAATTAATTTTCTTAGATTCTCCATTTTACTGCCAGTAGAATTATTTACTATCATTAGACCATCGTCTCTATAAAGCCCAATATTATTTAAATTAATTTCCTCATATGCAGTAAGGTTGTACAAAATAAATAAATAACTAATGCTTTACACTAGTTATTGAGCCCTCTTTTAAATTAATGATATAAACGTTAGAATTTATATTATTTTTGTTCTAATTACACATACACATATATATTGTTTTTATTTTATACATATATATATATATATTGTTTTTATTTTATATATATATATATATATATATATATATATATATATATTATAATTTTATATATATTTTATTTATATATATATATATATATTGTTCATATATATATATATATATATATATATATATATATATATATATATAATTTTTATGTTTCGAAATGTGATCTGAGGAACCAGCAAAAACCACCTTCCTAGGGGAATAAAATATAATCAATGGACCCTTAAGGTTGTCTGTTTTTTTTTATTTTAATTAAACTAATATTATATATATATATATATATATATATATATATATATATATATATATATAAAATTTAATGATCAAATATGGATGTGAATCGAAGAAACAGAAAATGTATATCAATCTGACATGTTTCACAATTATTAAAGCTTCGTCAGAGATTGACAGAAAATAGACAAAAAGGCAGAAAACTCTAATATTTTCAATTATGTTTCCGTTAGGATTTATTGGTCAGACACGTGTCATCTGTATTAAGATAATGGATAATTCTATGTTTATGTAGATTTGTCAACATTATTGTTTGTCGAAGTGAGCAACGGATTATAATGTGTATTTATATTTGTGTGCGTCTGTTTGCCAATCTGGGTATTTTTAACTTCACTTTTGTACGGTCACCCCTCTCAGCGGGGAGTCACAGGGTTCTAGTTTATGCCACGCCTTTCTAAGAATGTATTCATAGATGCAAGTTAAATTCTTTAAGAATGGATTCAAAGAAAGATGGCAATGTAACGTAATAATTTAGGTGTGTGTTTATAGTTGGAAATAATGTTATTATTTACTTTTCAATGTATTTTCTCCTGAAAGAATTATATTCTCTTTTAATTAGGTTGGTATTAGTGAAATCAAAGTTACGTCCACCATCTTTTCGATGGAAAACGAAAGAGTTAAATCAATTATCCAAACGCAAGTCCCTCTTTTGTTCGTAGATGCGTGCTTTTAGTTCACGTGATGTCTCCCCCGAATAAACATTTTTTCATTGTAAACTATTTATTTGATAATTCGCGGCATATGAAACGGTGTTGTGTTCATTTTTCTTCCTAATTATTCAATTTTCTTGGAGGTGGTGGTAGCGATCCTAGTATTAGAAATGACAAATTTGTTTGCAAATTTATCAGAAAAAGTGTTGGAGGGCAGGGTTATGTATTTTATCTAATTTTTTTAGAAGTGTTATTGATAGTGTCTGTTTTATTGGGATTGTAGGTTTTGTAAGCTCGTTTTTGCGTTGAGAATAAGATGATGTGAGTAGTGAAATTTCAAAGTTTTCTCAGTATATCTCTCTTCTTCATTAGTAACATGTCGAGAGGAAGGTAGATAATTGTTTATTTCCAATTCATGTGTGAATTCAATGCTAAGTTCAAGCCTACTGAGTTTCATTGTAATTTATATTTAAATATTTATATATGAGGAACAAATTTAGAGGAAAATGTATGGAAAAAGATTTCGTGTGATGCGTTTCATCCCTTATGTCTAGGACTAGGGTATAACGTAAACAAACATCATCTGATGAAGTCCGAAGGGACGAATCGCAACGTTTATACACACACACGTATATATATATATATATATATATATATATATATATATATATATATATATATATATATGTATATAAGAAATATAGTTTTAAGGTATGCTATATTAATGCGATAAGTGTTCAATATCAGAGATAGAGCGTATGTAAATATAATAGTGAACATTAAAGTCAACACTTAGAGTCGACAGGCTGTTTTATGCTAATCGCAATCGTCAGGCCACGTGCGTTGTGTTTTTTCTCGAGAAAAAAATAAAACGCCTGTCACCTCTAAATGTTGACTAATATATATATATATATATATATATATATATATATATATATATATATTATAATTATTTTTTAAATATGATCCCATCGCGACACAGAAATTACTATGTTTCGAAACCTGTATTCAGGTTTAATTTCAATATTAAACTCTAACTACCGTGTGGCCGTCTAATCCTCTGCCGATGGAATAACTATACTACGGAATGTTTTACTCATTTATAGTTTTGAAATGGAGGCATGATCTGGGGTTTGTTTTTCATTATCAAGAGGTCACTGCTTTAATGGAATTAGGGGTGTTTGTTATATGTCAAGTTTTTGGAGTCGTGTAAGGTTGGGTTGTTTTTTTTTTTTTGTCTGGCTACAATGTCTAATCTAAAGACCTTCGTATCATCAATCTAACAGTTCTTTCCTATTATGTCAGCATACACACACACACACACACACACACATATATATATATATATATATATATATATATATATATATATATATGTACACACACACACATATACATATATATAGATATATAGATAGATACTTGTGCGTAAAGAGAAAGTGAAAGAATTACTTTAGATCAGTGTTTCTTGAACTTTTTTTTTATCCATGACACCATTCTTCTTGACGAGATTTTTGGCGACTCTAGGAATTAAGAAGCTCCTCTGAAAATACATCCGTTGTTACTTCAGGAGTCACGACTCTATCGTACTCGCGTTTTATTAGCACAGCGCTTGCGTGGCGCATCACGTTAAATATTTGACGTTTGAGAAATACCATAGAAACTGAAATTCAAGTATCTGAATTTAATTTTCGCGACCCAAGCATTTTGCTTCGTGACCCCATTTAGTTTAAGAAGCGCTGCTTTAGATGTTTCTATGATGATCTGCCTGCTTAGCGGATAATTTAATTGTACCGAAAATAAATGCAGAAACATTTAAAAGAGAAATTAATTTTCCTAATCCAAAACTCACGTCAAACGTATTGCTATTCCACATCAAAATGTGATTAACGTTTGTTGATTTCATTACTTTCACGTCTTGTGTCATTTTTTTTATGAAATTCCTTGGTGCCTGCTAAAAAGTTCTCTTTCCCAAAAAATTCATGACAAATAGGAATGAAATCGATTTGGTCTGAATAGTAAGAACTTTTCATGAGCAATTCTTGTAGAAAAAGTCTTACTTTCTCACAAGTATTGTGTTACGTTTCAAGGTTCAATAACTGAATTTTTGCAAAATTCCTGACGTTATATTTTCAAAAATTGTTGAAAATCTAGGACCAGACTTCAACGCTTAAGTATACCTGAAGGAAGAGCTAAAACGTCAAATAAAAATTTCCTCAACGACTTTAAACTTAAATACAGGCAGGACATCTTTGTCGTATGAGCGATAACAGATTTTTAAAAAATCCTGTTTGGTCAGCTTCTAACAAGCAAGTCATTTGGAAGGTTACGCTTGCATTTCAAAGACAATCTGAAGCGATGCAACAGCCCCTTTTCTTTCGGGTAAAACAAGGCGTCTGAGCGAACGAGCTGGCGTCTGTCCTGCTTCTCATCACTACAAAGGTTTGCACGATATCGGGATGACTTGGATGCAAATATTAAAGAATGTTGCCAGCATACTTCTCCCTCAACGATAGCCTTACCTGCAAATGGATCAAACACATGTTTCATAGGTATAGAAGTTTGCAAAACACCTGCAGGCCTCAGGTTATATTATATATATATATATATATATATATATATATATATATATATATATATATGTTACATTTACATTGAGCTCTCTGGATTTTATCCTCCTTAGGTTTACCCATACGGATTACCCAGATTTTCATAAACACACACATATATATATATATATATATATATATATATATATATATATATATGTCTGTGTGTGTGTATAAAAGCGAACATTGAAGTCAAGCCGCCTGATGATTGCGTCGAGCACGAAACAGTCTGTCGCCTCTAAGTGTTGACTTCAATATTCACTTTTATATTTATATTTACATACGCTCTAATCTCTGATATTGAGCACTTTATCCCATCAATACAGCACACCTTAAAATTATATTTCTTTATTTATATATATATATTAATCGGTATCACCCCATGTAAGGCAGTAAACCCACTATGTAAAAAGGGTTACAGGATGTGGCAGAATTAGGAACAGAAACAATGATGAGCGGGAAGAAGAAAGTGTAATCAGGAGGACAACAGATAGTAATTGACATTGCATTGAAATTGTCGCAGATTAAAATTGTCTGGGAATGATGGAGCTGCAAGTGAGTTCCACAAGCGAGAAATGCGAGAAAAGAAACTGTTACCATAAAATTTACGATTGCATCTAGCCATCTCGACTGTAACTTGATGAGATCGCGACGCCAGTCTAGTACTGCAGACTAAATTTTTAAAAAGCCGAGGTACCATGACAAAGAACAAAAAATTACCATGAAAGTATTTATAGAAATGACACAGAGAAGCAACCTTACGTCGGTGGGAAATATTATTGATTCTATATTTGATTTCATCAAGTTATGAAGGTAAATAGCAGGGACACTGGACCATATGTGTCAGCAATATTCTCAGCATATATATATATATATATATATATATATATATATATATATATATATATATATTTATACACGTTTCATTAAATAATATAGACAAGTGTTGTCTATTTATTTTATGTAAAATTTTTTCGTATCTTCTGATAAGTTTGGTAACATTATCATTTACCGAAAAAAGAAATTCACAATATTTATCCATTATTTTTTAATAAAATCTAAGCTTTCGGCTTACTCAAGCCATTATCAAAGATGTAAATACAAACATATCAAACAATATATGGACACGACAGTGATGATATAGTCTGTCATTGTTATGTTTACATAGTGGATCACTAAGCAACGATGAACACGCGCATATAAGACGCTAGAAGCGAAAATCGCACCGCATCTCATGACGTCACACATGACTACACGAGAGTGAGTTGGAGAATGAAATAAGGAAAGCCGTTGGTATAACCAATGGCTTCTGTTACCAATTATTGAAATTATAGACCTGTAGTTGATATATTAGAATTTACTAAATTTTTTAGTATGTGTTCATCTTGTTTATAATTAGTATGCATTTGATTACGATATAGGAGATTAATATATTTGAGATCAGTAGAAGCAGTATTATGTACAATTTGCTTATTATTGAGATTTCTAAGAAAGCATCTTATTTGTTCATCAACTATATAGTTTGGAAAGCTATTATTAATAAGTGTCTGTTTTATATTCTTTAGTTCACTGTAAAAAATCTGTTTGGTGGATGAATTAGTTTCTGCACGATATATTAGATTCTTTTATAATTGCTATTTTGTAGTAATATGGGCATTCGCTCTTGTAGTTAAGTGTACATGAATTTATGCTTGTAGGTTTTTTGTATGGAGAAATAGTAAATTTGTTATTATTTGTGTTTATTAATATGTCAAGGAAGGGATTTTATTATTAGTATTAAGTTCATATGTGAATTTAAGGACAGAATTATTTTGGAACCGTTTTTGAAGTTGAATTATTTCATCTGTATTTTTAACTAACATAAGAATATCATCAACGTATCTTAGGTAGATTGATGGTTTTTTAAAATCTGTAAATAACTTATTTTCTAGGTTCGACATGTAGAAATTGCTAAATGTCGGGCCCAATACTGAACCCATGGAGACACCATCACGTTGTATATATATATATTGTTATTATTATCAAAGAAAGGGACTTCAGTAGTACAAGTTAATAGTAGTTTTCTTAATATATTAGGATTAATTTTAAGTGGGGGTAAAGATGAGTTACTGTATATATTTCTTATGATTATATCAATAGTTTCACTAACAGGGACATTGGTAAATAAGTTTTCCACATCAAGTGAAGCCATGATTTCATTGTCAGGTTTTTCACTTTTTAGGATTTGGATTACTTCTAATGTTGACTTAACACTATATTTACTAGGAAGATAGGGAGTAATAAGTTGGTTGATGTATTTTGTTAGATGGTATACAGGAGTTGGAATTTGCGATATGATAGGACGGAGAGGATAGTTAGGTTTATGTGTTTTTATAGTGCCATATATGTAGCCAGGTCTATAATCACCAACAATTTTAGGGAGTTTTAAAGAGTTCTGTTCAGCATTATTAGCATTAATAAGTTTATTAAGCTTTTGATTTTAGTTGGTTGGTCGGGTTCTTGTTAAGTTTTTTAAACTTTGTGTGATCATGGAGTATGTGGTCTAGTTTTTTTTGTTGTAATCCAATTTATTTAGGATGACAAAAATGTTGGTCTTATCAGCTTTTTTTACAATAATGTCAGGGTGGTTACGTAGTTCTTGTGCGGCAATTTTCAGTTGTTTAGAAAGAATTTTTGAGTAGTTTCTGCTTTTATCATGTCGATCTTTCAGTGCCTCGGCCTTAAGTAAGTCTTTAAATTTTGGTGTAGTTTCTATTAGTTGTTCATCCTGGAGTTTAACAATGTTTTGGTATAGGGTGTCAATTTCTATTTTTTTAAAAAGTCGATTGTACTTACGGTATATATGGCAGTTAGGTCCAAGGTTAAGTAATTCTTTTTGGTGCTTAGTTAGTTCATAGTTGGAAAGGTTAATGTATTTATCAGTTTTGTTAGGAAGAGTGATATTACCTTTGTATAATGATATAAGTGATCCACTATGTAAACATAACAATGACAGACTATATCATCACTGTCGTGTCCATATATTGTTTGATATGTTTGTATTTACATCTTTGATAATGGCTTGAGTAAGCCGAAAGCTTAGATTTTATTAAAAATAATGGATAAATATTGTGAATTTCTTTTTTCGGTAAATGATAATGTTACCAAACTTATCAGAAGATACGAAAAATTTTACATAAAATAAATAGACAACACTTGTCTATATTATTTAATGAAACGTGTATAAATGAAAATATGCTGCCTAAATAAACACATATATATATATATATATATATATATATAACATATATATATATAGCGCTTAGCCTTGGAGCAGGTAGAATAGAGATCAACGTATTTCAGTGGAGTCAGCAGTTTTCAGTCAGCTTCACTGAATCGTCTTCAAGAAGCGAGAGCAATATCTAAAAGGTCAGCCAATCTAACAGGGATCTCATCAATCCTTAATATTTGCTCCCTATGCAGTTTCCTTTGTAAATTACTAGCGGGTCTTAAGTGACACTTAAGATTATCGCACAAAATTTCATAACTGAATCAGTTAAGTTGTCACATGCTCATACGTCGAAACGGACGGGAGAGTCCATTATATATATATATATATATATATATATATATATATATATATATATTTTCTAATAAGATTTATCGAATGTTCAGGTAGATTAAAAAAATATTATAATAAATGGAGCGTCTACTCAAATATTGTTCTTCACTGATAACGTTTAAAGTATGATATGTTGAATTAATAAATAAAAATTCATTTCTTATTTAGCAATTGTTTTATTGTATTCGAAACGTAAATATCATAACTTATGATATTTCGAAAATCTGGATAAGAGAAAGTAAACTTAAAATGCAAAATAGGACCTTACTTACTATGTTCTTCGTAGCCGAGATGGTTAAAGTGCGTCGGATCTGACGGCAGTTTTATTCCTACAGTGAGTGGACAGGCTCTGTGGCACCATTTACGAGGCAGAGAAACGAAGAGAAAGAAAAGAAGGCAGAATGAAAGGCGAGACGAATCGTAGGTGATAAGCAGCCACACACACGGCTAAGAGACAATGAAAATATTGATAAGTAACAAATGAAAAAAAGGTGTCATTACAATGACAGGGAATTTCTGAGTAAAAAAGGGGAAAGAAAGAAGGAATCAGATATGTTTTGATAACGGCTGTGTTATCTAGGTGCGTAAACGAACGGCTGGACCACTGGCCAGGGAAAAATTCAAGTAAAAATGCTATTTCGATAAGTGACGAGAAACAGGCCACTAAAAGGACTTTGGACAGATATGAAAAATTAAATGCCCACAAGCAGTGCCGCTGACCGAATTTTTTCGACGAAACAACTTTGGCCTGCGATAATAAAATTATGTTATCAGGAATATGTACCGAAGGAAAATGAATGGGGACCCAGAAATGTTTTTCTTTCTTCCTTGGAGGCGACAGACTGACTGAAAACTTTGGGGATGTTTCTTTTTTGAAGCCATGTTAAGAAGACCACCCATCTTGATAAATTAGCGATAAAATACCTGACAAACACCACCTGTAGAACAAGAGTTGTCATATTGTCCGTTCGTGGCCAGAGAAATGATAACGGAGATTTAAGCGGAAGAAAAGGGAAAGAGAAGAGATAATTTTTTTTAGTTAAGCAAGATATTTTTTTCCCGAAACAAAGCCACGGATTGTTCACGCCCGACTAAGACATCATTGGTCAAGTGGTGGTCACGTGACGCACGAAGGAGGAGGAAAGATACCCGACCAAGACCTCATTGGCCGAGTGGTGATCACGTGATGCACGAAGAAGGCTGTCGACGCCCCATCCAGAGTATAAGTATGAGAAGCTGCTATAAAGAAGTGGGGAGGGCAGTTCACGCCCCTCAGAGGTATGGTGAGAAAGTGGGAGTGAGGAAAGGTTCCCCAAAATAGAAAAGAGTGGAAAATCCCTAACCAGAAATAAAAGAGATGGATATGTATTTAGAATTATCGAGGAACCCCCCGACGCCAACAGACCCACCCCGGTTTTGGTCGGCGTCAATAAAAGCGAGGCCTCAACAGGCAGAAATCAGTTCGGGCTCCAGCAGAGAGTTGAGTTTCCAGAGTTGAAGCCGCCTCGAGATAGCTGACCAAGATTCACGCAAATTTAGGACTCCTCTTCAACCCAAAAACAATTATTTTGAAGAGCGACTTAGAACCAGACCACCGAAATAAGTTTTTCGACTTTCGTCCAAAGACACACCGAAACACCAATTTCTTAGAGAGCAAACAACTTGAAGCGTTAAAACTTGCCTAGCGGAAACGACGTGTCACAATCCACAGAACGGGTCGGGAGATAGATGCAGTCCTATGTATCGAACAATTAGACATAAAGTTTGTTACCTTTTCTTTGATACTTTGAACTTTTTGAGTTTTCATTTATTTTCTTTTTATGCATATTTTGTAGTATCACCCCCGTTGAACTCAGTTTGCATTACGGCCCCAACCACTGTTTGATCTCGTCTGCCTAAGATCAATTCACAACGTGGGTAGGCGGACTGGAGATCAATGCAGTTACCTTGGTAACCAGGCGTTGGAAGCGAGTTGATAACGACGAGGCTGATATCAAATCTAACCAGATTCCCACCCGAATCACCAAAAGGTTAGAACGTCACATTTGGGTGCCGCGACCGATACCAAGCCAGTTGGTCGTCGCAGGACGAGACAACACGACTGACGCGACAGGCGGACGTCAAGTTTGGAGCAGCGACACCCGAACGGAGCAGCGAGGAGCGAACAGCTGGCGCCGCGGCGAGGACGTCACAATTGGTGCTGTTTGGGGACGTCACAACTGGTGCCGTGGTAGATCAGGATAGAACGTCACAGTCGGCGCTGCGACCGGGGGGACGACGTCACAGTTCAAATCAAGCCAAGGGACGCATTTTTTCCTCTAATAAGATTTCTCCAATGTTCGGGTCAGTAGATAAAATAAAATACTGTTGAAAAAAGAATAGGAGCCTCTACTCAAATAAGAGTGTCCACTGAAGATAACTTTTAAAGTAAAAATATGTCGGATTAATAAATAAAAACCCTTTTTGGAACTTGCTCTAATTTCTCAAAATCAGTATTCTAATCTTTGGTCATTGAAGAGTTGATGTCATGAAGGTACCAATCATATTTAGGCTAATGTCATGAAGGAACCAACCATATTTACTTTATATGGTATTTCTCAAACGTCCAATATTTAACGTGATGCGCCACGCAAGCGCTGTGGTAATAAAACGCGAGTAAGATAGAGTCGTGACTCCTGAAGTAACAACGGACGTATTTTCAGAGGAGCTGCTTAATTCCTAGAGTCGCCAAAAATCTCGTCAAGAAGAATGGCATGGATTTTAAGCGGATATAATTTAGTTTTTATTATTACATATTTTATTATTTAAGAAATTTAAATCCTACTAACATTAACCAAATTTTCTCGAGCTAATGTCGAAACGAATACTTTATTTAATCTACTGGATTAAATATTTCTTGTCCAGCACTCCGTGTTTAAGGATATACCATTGTATTTTGGTTCTGCTCAGTTATTGCTGGCCCTATTTGTACCGAGTCTGTGTCTGTACCGCTCGGCCTAAATATTTAATTCATAATGTATTATACCATTATATTATATTATTACATTTACGAAGAACAAAAGATTTTTCGATTTGGCTTCTGTTACGGGGTTCATAATTGAACGTAGAAACTCGAACCGAATTTAATCTTTTGGTGCTGCTGTCACGCCGCTTTTTTTTTCTCTTACTGTTGCTGCGTTCTCGAGTTTCTATATCTGTATTAATACCCCCCTCATCTATGCTTACTGAGGTAGTCAGCATAGCATAGAATATGCAATAATTGTTTCTCTGGCCCCATTCTCTGACGACCTTCTATATCCGAATATAAATAATTTAACTATTAATCTTCTCACATTGAACAAGAAATGTCCATCTTTTTTTTTTCTAAATAAACAAATTCACCTTTCTGGTATTAGCTAAAAATGAAGATAGCAACGATTTGAGAAATAATCATCATTGGTATAATTAAATGCTTATTAATAATGAGCAAATTCTATTCTTTTTACTCAATTTGTAATTTTTCTCTGTTATAAGAATATTTTGACATTATCCAGTACTAATTCCAAAATAAAATATCACTTTTGTATGCCGAAATTTAGTCCGATGAAGCTCTAAAGGACAAAAAGCGTCTCTTCGTCATATATATATATATATATATATATATATATATATATATATATATATATATATATATGAGACAACGATATATACGTTTATTTATCAAGAACAATATTGCGGAAAATATGTGACAAATTGGGATAAGTTTATTTGCGACGCGTTTTGTCGTTCATGACTACATCGGACTAAAATTGTTATGTTGGTACGACTAAACATATGCGCTAACGAGGGATCCTGCGAGTTTTAGAATTTTCAAAATTTTTATTTTATTTCCTTATATTATTACAATGTGGGATACATAGTAACAGAAGCGATGGAAAAAGATGAAGATTAAAATAATTCTAAAATCTCAAGCAACACTCCTTCGTGCGAATGTGTAGTCGTACCAACATAAAAGATTTAGTCTGATGAAGCTCTGAAAGACGAAACGGGTCACAAGTAAACTTTTTACACTTCGTCATACATTTTCCTTCATATTATATATATATATATATATATATATATATATATATATATATATATATATATATATATGAATGAGAAATAATCTTCATTGGTATAATTAAATGCTTATTAATAATGAGCAAATTCTATTCTTTTTTACTCAGTTTGTAATTTTTCTCTATTCTAAGAATATTTTGACATTATCCAGTACTAATTCCAAAATAAAATATCATTTTTGTATCCTGAAATTGAATGAATCTGATGAAGCTCTGAAGGACAAAAGGCATCCCATCCATCATTTTATATATATATATATATATATATATATATATATATATATATATATATATATATATATTGATATGATTGTCTTTCCTTCGTCTTCAACCTATGAGAGTCTAGTAGCTCAACTTTTAGACTACCCGAAAATAAACATTAAACCAAACTTCCTGAAAAAAACGAATACAAAGGAATTGTGCATAGTGTGTGCCACAAGGTCCCCAACCGACTCCCCTCAGTTTTGAATTCAGACTTGCCTTCCTCTAGACTGGCTGCCAATTAAGGTGAAGAAGCCAGTCCGCCTGATTATTGAAAGCTCAGTGGGGAGGAGAATAGATGGATACATACAAATAAATTTAGGAAATAGGAATTCGTCAAAACAAGTTGGATTTTTCTCACAGGTCTTTCTCAGCTGTGTATGCGCATGCGTGTTTATATGCAATGCGTTCATGGGTCACGTTTTCCACTGACTTGAAGTGGAGTGAATGCATCGGATAAATATCTGCATATACTGCAAGGACGGTCAGGTCCCTGTGTCCTTCCAGAAAAATTATTTTCCGTCTGCATCGATCTTGCTGATTTACAAATCTACCATTCGTCCCTGCATTAAATATTGCAGCCATATCTGGTCTCGTGCTCCTTCTGTATATCTTGAGGTACTTGACAAAATCCAGCGAAGGATCTGTAATATAATCGATCCTGACCTGGCATCTCGACTTCAGTAACTTCCCTCTGTCTTTTCTACAAATATTATCATGGGGAATTGTTCCGATGAGCTTTCCTCCTTTGGTGCCTCGACTGCATGCATTTAAGCATACTACTAGATTGACATCTAGGTCTCACAGGTTTATTGTTTAACTAGCAAGATGCAACTGTATATTCTATTGTAAAAGTTTTTTCTCGCACTTATTGCATGTGGATATTATTATTATTATTGCATATCTGCCCCTAGAATCTTCAAAAATTAAAATAGACCGTCACTCGTCTTCCTGAAACCTGTTCTTTTATTTTCCTTTCTCGACGTTGTGTATTATAAAAATGTACTAAGTAAAAATCTATCATTCGTGCGTGCATTAAATATTGCAGCCATATCTAGCCTCGTGCTCCTCCTGCTGTATATCTTTCGGTTCTTGACAAAATTCAAAGAAGGATATGTAATGTAATCGATCCTGAGCAGGCATCCCGACTTCAGTCACTTTCTCACCGAGGTGGTAGGGCTTCCCTATGTCTTTTCTACAAATATTTTCATGGCAACCACACTGACAAGCTTTTTTTTCACTAGTAACCCAACTACATGAAATTAAGCGTGCTACTACAGGGTACCCCATAAAAAAAAGGAAATTTGGTACAGTTTATTTATTGGAATTTTTGTTACAGTTATTTGAAATAAAAGCAACGGATAGAAATTTTGTAGCTTAAGACAACAAAAACACAAATGTTAGATGTACTATTCAAACTAAAGAACTCTGGTAAAATCTCTTGGTATTTTTTCAATCCTCAAGTTTGATGTTCTTTCTTAAAGAGAACAATCCTCTTGCGTTGAAAATTTGATAACTGCTGTATCATGGATCCACCAATGGTTAAAAAAATGTATATGTTAGTTACTTTTAGCTCATTTATATAATAAAATATATAGTTGATATTTTTATGTTACTTAATTTTTTTCGTCATATAGTACATCTAAAATTTCCTGTTTTCTTGTGGGCTACCATGTAGATTTGTATCTAGGTCCCCCACTTTTTTACTGTTTGAAAATAGCTAAATGCAACAACCACCTCTACTCTAACAGCTTTCTCGCACTTCCCACCTGTAGAACTCCCTTCCATTTAGTTTATTCCCTGATATCTACAAAAAATTAAATGCAACTTCAATAGCTATCTTCTTGAATCCTGTTCATCGTCTGTCTTTTCTTGCCTATTCTCAGTCTTTTATTTCTCTTTCCTTCCTTGTAATCCCTTGTGTGCTAGTGACATTCTCGCCTTGCTTGAGATGAGACACTTATAGTGATTTTCCAAGCGTAGCTCAGAAGGCTGAAAGTATGGTGCACCCAGCGAGGATCGAACTCACTACCCTTTCGTAATTGTTCTATCAACTACGAATGAGACATGATTGCTAACCGTTACACCATCTGAAGATGCCCCATTCTGAGCCATTTATAAGTGTCCATGTTGATGGCAGTGTTTTTAAACATGTAAATATGAATCCGCCGTTAAAACCTCAGCAAATGTTCAACGTTTTTTGTCGCTTATTTTACGGTCTCTATTTTTCTTCTAAAGATGGCGTTTCGATCCAACATTTTGTCTTTATGTATCCAAGTAGATCGAAAAC
The DNA here is from genome assembly GCA_903632075.3 of Acanthosepion pharaonis. NCBI lineage: Eukaryota > Metazoa > Mollusca > Cephalopoda > Sepiida > Sepiidae > Acanthosepion > Acanthosepion pharaonis. The sequence continues at coordinate 6,880,986 of CAHIKZ030001713.1, forward strand.
ACTAACGAATGCCATAAACATTTCCATTTTGAAACGCTATCCTAGGAAGTCATAAATCAGCGAATTTTCAATAAGTTCCAAATTCTTCAACAAAAACAATTTTAACGTTTATCGCAAACAGATTTTATTGCGTTCAATTTTCCGAATAGATGAGGAAAAATGAAGGAGAGTTTATCGTAAACTGTCATAATAATCTAAAAATTTTGCAACGTCATTCAATTATTAATATACATCTAAAAACAATAAGATTTACAAACATATTCTTTAAAAGATTTACAAACATATTCTTTATGTCGCTTATGTCCTTTTAGGACATAAGCGTTCAGAGGAAGCTACAGTTACCTTTTTATTTTGAATCTGTGAATTGTCATTGCAATTTTAAGAGAGAGCAGTTTATTTTTTTCAACGGTTTGAATTAAAAATACATTATAACATCTATTACATAAACCTGATTAGGGGAGAATGTGTTCTTTAAATGCAATAAAGAAGAAGCGAATTCTGTAGATCACCGTATTTAATGAATATCGTTTTGTTAAGTTTAAATTACGAATCTTACGTAATACAAACTGACGTACATACTTTTCCTTACTCATATGGAGAGTTATTTTTGGTAGGGAAGTGGTGTTGTATAAGTAATCCACACTGTAATTTACTTTGTACTCTTAACCGAAGTTAAGAAAATTTCCAAAGATTCAGACGTAAATAATTCTATCAATTTTGAAGGGTACTATAATAACAGGCTTTTAAGCCTTTGTTAACTTTTCCAAACATTGTTTGGGTTGATTATTTTTTTTATTCTTTAAATAACAAGATTTAATGAAACCATGAGTATCCAACGTATTTTACAATTTCTCAGTTTTTCCTTTTTCGTTTCAAGCTGACTTTATAACAAACAAAAGTGACATATACGATCTCTTCCAAAAGTAACGGAACTGCAAGATGAATTCCTTTGTTTTTGTTATTCACTTAACACATTTGGGGTTTAAAATCAAAAGATTAATATGAGACAAGAGTTCAGAATTTCAGTTTTTACATAATGGTATTTACATTTAGATGTGTTAAACAGTTTAGTGCATACCACCTTTTGTATCAGATCACCCTATTTTTAGGCAAGCAAAAGAAAAGGAACAGATAGTCATAAATTAATTAACATTTAATATTTGGTTGCATAACCATTGCTTGCAGTAAGTGCGTAAAGCTTGCGACCCATTGACATCACCAAACTGTTGCATTCTTCATTTGAAAATGCTTTTACAATTTTTAACCCAGACACTTTCAGTTCTTATTTGTTTCGGGTGTTTCTTCCATCAGTCTCGCCTTCTGGAAATGAAATGTCTGCTCTATTGTGTTATGGTTTGATGATTGGAGTGGCCAGTCTAAAAATGTCCACATTTTTACCCTGATGAAGTCCTTTGTTGTGTTGGCAGTATGCTTTGGGTTATTGTTCTGCTGCATAATAAAATTTTTCATGATTAGTTTCGATGTATTTCTCTGTAAATTGGCAGAATATTTTTTCTGTAGACTTCTGAATCCATTCTGCTGTTACCATCATAAATGTCATCATCAATAAATATGAATGATCCTGTTCAAGGCACGACGGTATCCTTCAGCTTTCACAATTGAGCTTGTATGCTTTGGATCCTAAACAAATTCTTTTCATTTCCATCATTTTGGTAGAGATTAATCTTCGTCTTATAAACGCAAAAATCTTTCTTCCAGAACCTTTGTCACTCATCTCTGTACTTCCTTGCAAATTCCAATCTCGCCTTCCGACTCTTACTAATAATGAGTGGTTTGCATCTTGTGGCATGGCCTCCATATATCTGCTCTCGAAGTCTTCTTCTAAAGGTGGATTATGAAACCAACACCCCTCACTCTGGGGTTTGTTGGGGGTGTCACTGGCAGTTGTTTGGTGATTTTCCTCACAGTTCCCACAATATTTCTGTCATCAAATGCTGTTGTTATCCTTGCCTAACATATTAGTAGTTTCTTTCTTTTTCAAGACATTTCAATCGTTGTGCTGTATATGCCCAGTGTTTGTCGAATGGCCCTGATCGATTCTTCTTTTTTTTTCTCAGCTTCAAAATGGTTCGCATTCCCTCCATAGACAGTTCTCTCGTCTTCATGTTGATGTATACTTTTTAACAAGAAATGCAGTCTTTACGAATGAAAACCAACTCTAAAACCAAGTGTAGTCCTTCAGAGCTATTTAATGTTTAAACAATTAATATAAAAGGCAACACCTGGGCAATAAGAAACACTTGACAGTCACGAGTTTCCAATATGCTTTTCTCATTACAAAGAACCGGTTATTATGGAATATACTACAATTTGATGTTTGCATCATGGCTTTATCATAAATACGACGAATCATGAACTTCGGACAGTTTGCCCACGGTTGAACCCTAATCTGAACGGCCACACTTCAACTTCCTTTCTTATGAATGCAGGTATCCACCAGGGGTCCACCCTTGGTCTTACTTTGTTTTTGATTTTTTGTGGTAAACCCTACTACAGCAAAATGAACTCTTCCTCCTCTCAGAAATAGTAACTGCGAGACATCCTAGCAAGTGTTGTTGAGCAGTCTCTGTGTGCGACTTCTGTCGAACTCTCTGCTTTGACAGAGAGGAACCCGAACGAGGCTTTGCCGAAGGGCAAAGTTTCGTCCAGGGAGGAAGACAGATCCCAAACCCGATTATGCTGGTTCAAAGGGGATATTTTTTGGCCGATGTTACGGGCTCGGAGAAACCCACTTTAAACTCGGCCTTGTGCCACATACATTCCTCGTGGGGGGACTGTTAAATATAGAGTCGTAGAGCAGTCTCTGACTGTGTGCGACTTCTGTCGAACTCTCTGCTTTATCAGAGAGGAACCAGAACGAGGCTTTGCTGAAGGGCAAAGTTTCGTCCGGGGGGCGGGGGGTAGACAGATCTCGAACCCGCTTATGCGGGTTCAAAGAGGATATTTTTGGCCGAGCCTACGGGCTTGGAGAAAACCCACGTTAAACTCGGCCTTTTGCCACATACATTCCTCGTGGGGGGACTGTTAAATATAGAGTCGTTGGGCAGCCGAGACGCAGTGTAACCTGATCGTTCGGATGGACACTTCTGTCTGCTTATTACTAACACTCTTGCTTTGTATATATCTCTTATTTCAATACACTTGTTCAACCTACCTTCGTCTTCTGTGTCTTTCTTTTCTTGCCCCTAAACAGGCCACAACAACTTGGTGACGAAGATGAGATCCAAGTTGTTGTGGCCTTTTTAGGAGCGAGAAAAGAAAGACACGGAAGACAAGTGTATTGAAATAAGAGATACATACAAAGCAAGAGTGTTAGTAATAAGCAGACAGAAGTGTCCGTCCGAACGATCAGGTTACACTGCGTCTCGGCTGCCCAACGACTCTTGCTAGGAAGTCTCGCAGTTAGTATTTATGAGAGGAGGAAGAGTTCATTCTACTGTAGGAGGGTTTACCACAACATGATTTTCATTACTGAACTTCCCGATGGCATCAACTCCCAACTTGGTATCCACGTTGATGACACAACCATTTACGTCCGATCAGTTTGATACGATGAAAATGGCGGCTGATAGCCCAAAAGACCTTTAGTTTGTTAATAACAGTGGCAGGGTATGGCTTGTTAATTTTAATGCTTCTAAAAATAAACTGCTTTCTGTTAATCATCTGAGAGAACTCTCTGTACCTTACATCAGCATGGTTGGTGTTGACTGCCAGGAGAGTGAATCTTTGCGCTTTCTTCGTCTAAATTTCTGGGCTGATATGAAGTGGAAAAGACTATGTTAAATCTATTCCTATATCAGGTGCTAGGAAAGTTGGTTCACAGTTTCGTGCTAGACGATTTTCCTCTCCAGAATCGATGCTTAGTATATTGCTGCCACATGTAATCCGGTGCTCCTGATATTTATCTAGATCTCCTTAATAAAATCCAAAGGGGAATCATTGACCTCGATCTGGCATCTCGGCTTCTGTTATTTTCCTACCACTGTAAGGTTGC
>CAHIKZ030001713.1:6890000-6900000 GCA_903632075.3 Acanthosepion pharaonis
TGATCTCTTGAAAAGGTAGATGATATCAGGAGCACTCGGGTACTCACTATAGCGCCACAGGGAGCCGTTGTTTTTACCTATATACTTAGCAATGTATCGCATGCACGAGTTTCACTTGAGGTCAGGTGTGAGTTTGAAGCTCAGCAGTCTTTAAATGAATAGAAACCTATATATATATATATATATATATATATATATATATATATAATATAATCTCTCTCTCTCTCTATATATATATATATATATATATATATATATATATATATCTATATATATATATATATATATATATAGGTGTGTTTGTGCGCAACAAAAGTAAATATATATGTACATACCTACCTACACACGCACATATAAACATATATATCATATTTATATATATATGTGTGTTTGTGTATGTAAGTGTGCAGATATATATATATATATATATATATATATATATATATATATATATATATATATATATATATATATATATATATATATGAAAACTGTGTGTAACAAATGGGAATAAAATTTGCAGTATGTGTAATGGCAAACGCGTCCTCTGCTTTTATTCCCGATACACATTCTTGCATCAAGCAATTACAGCTTTATGTGACCTTCTTTCTCTTTTGTTATTTAAAGACTATACAATGTCGTGTCTCTTCCCTTAATGTCCTTTTCCAAAACGACTCTTTTTTTTCTTTTTTTTTTGTCTCTCCTCTGCTATTTCAATTATTTTTCTTGACTATTTTTCTTAATTTTTCTTCGTTTACATATTTCATTTGTTCTTTCTTAAGTTGGCTTTTTCAAATGTAGATACCTGACGCATATTAAGGCTGTGTCTTGCGCAGTTTCAGGAAACACTTGATATCTTCATAGCCCCACCATACGCAAGTAATCGTATCAGCTCGCTCCCAGAGAGACACAGACGAGACATAAAACATTGAAGCGAGGAATCTTTGTTTCTCTGAATTCTTTATGCCTAAAGAAGGAAAATAATTTGCAAGGTAAATTTTATTTATATTAGTTTCACCAAAAAAGAAATATTTTGGACACTTGCGAAAGCAACCAGAAGTTTTTGAAAGAATACATAGTAAACATATGCGCATGCGCGGTGTTGTGCATGTAATCAGAAGACAACTTCTCTAGATGTCATCTGTATATACCTAAAGTTATACACTAATGTAAAGAAACACAGGCATACATAACTGTCCTCGCTTAAAAAAAAAAGACAAAAAAGAAGCTTCTACCGAAAGCATTGTTTTTTAAACGTTACGTTTCATCAGTATAAAGTCTGTGTATTCAGGGGGAAATGACTGATCGTGTCCCCAAAATCATTTTAATAAAAGTTAAACCAATACGTCAGTGAGGATCTCTTGAGGGCTCAAAATACATTGCATTGATGTAACTTGCGATTTTAATCGGCTTTGGGTTATTTAATTACTTGATCGTGACTTTACGGAGTTTATCCGTAACTCGAACGGAATTATAAACGAAGAATAAGTATAAATAAAGCCTACCGTGCCATAAGTTTAAATAGAGAGTCCCACCAGAAGCCATCCCCGTCGGTAATAGTCCTTTTGGGAACACCTCAATCAAGAGAGTTTTAACATTATCCCTCTTCTGCTAGTGATATTCGATGGCCTTATGAGACAAGACTGCTTACATTTTTGTTGCGCAAACTGGAAGATCATCTTGTTCCAAACTTATATATTTTCTCATTTACATTTCATAAAGACTACTTTCTCAAATTTAAAATTCACCTTAACTGGAGGCTTGATCACGGTAGATAACGGTATGAATTTATTTTCAAGAGGTTAGCAAACTTGTTGCACCTCCAACTAGTTGATTCGTCAAGAAAACCCTGTCGAAATCTTTCTAATTCTATGGGCGTCTGGCATTTCACAGATCAGTGATTGTCCTCAATTTCAGTTTAGAATAGGCCCAGTGTTACTTACAATCGTTTATCAATGCGTAACAATGTTACAAGTGAGAGTTTCTTCCTTCTCATGCTCAATCTATAAATATTTGAACGCCTGAAGAAAACGATCGCCTGAAGTATAATTGAAGACAAACTCATTGGCAAAATTTCAGACGTGGAACCCGATGAGATCATTCTTAGAAAACTTGACATCCACTTAGCGTCCGCAGAGACAGTGAGATATTCTATGTATAAACTTTAAAATGGATTCCAACCATGTTTGAACTTCCCAAGATCGTCAAAACTACGCTATGAACAGCGGGAAATATATGACGAATTGGCTTTCTTGTATGAGTTTAGAACTCTTTACTAAACAAACTAATACTTCATTTGAAGAATTAAAAATGGTTCTTTTACGCACCGTGTCCCTGCGAGATGTGGGAAGACATGGCTATCCACAACTTCCTATGCGTCCTGGGTATGATAATAAACTACATCCGGCAGCAAGGATACTGATCAGGAGGTTTTGAGGAGCGTAGAACCACCTCTTAATTGCTGGATGTTTTCATGTCCACCCTGACCTGGAGTGGTAGCATCTGTTAGGGTCCTAAATATGTGCAAATACTTAGCCTTAAAAAGGGGCCAAAAAACTATGAAAGTGTAAAAATAGGTTTTAATATCAGCAATACATTTTTGGAAAAAATTATTACCAGCAATACATTTCTGAAAAAAAATATCACCAGCAATAACAAAATCTTGTAGGCATTAAATAAACCCTTAAGGTTGATATGCCTTAAACCAAACCAAACAGCTTCCTATCGTTTGTTGCTTTGTTTGTTTCATTATTTTCTCTCCTGCCATCCATTTACATAAGCTCATGAGATAAGTTACTTTCTCTCACGCTCTCTCCCCTTCTCTCCCCCAACACATTCTTTTCTCTCTGCACATCTTGACCTCTCTGTCAAGTGAATATCAAATTCGCTAAGCCTTCATTCCTCTTTATGTGTATCAGAAATTTCAACTATCTCTTTCTGATTCTGAGTACAAGTGTCCATTTTTGTTACCACTTTCTTCCGCTCATGTTATTTTTATCATCCTTCTGGAAAAACCACATCACTCATGCCTCCATCTATAAACAATATATATTGCAGTATATTGTACATTGATAAAGATATTACATAACAGTTCAGTACTCTTTTCTATTTTATAACAATATTTCCGTTTCTTGAAACTTTCTTCCCCTTTTTCAATGTCTCGTTACTATTTAATTATGCCTTCGAATTTCTGTTCCAATTTTCTCATCGTATGTTTAAACACTTCCCAGATACGTAAATTATTGTACTTGCTTGATTTTCAAATTGGTTGTTAATGACCATATATTTTGACTTCATGATTGATGGCTAGTCCGTTCTCTCCGCTTTTATTTTCTATCTTGTCTAAGAGTTACCACAGTCTTTTTGTCTTCGCTGGGAGTTACAGGGAGTGAAAGTGATAGAGAAGACCGAAAATAGGAAGGATTAAAGAAAAAATATAAAACATTAACGAAATTCAAGAACACGGAAGATGGCGATTAATGTTTGCACTTTATTGAAGATTCTAGAGAAGCAAGCAAACGGAAGTTAGTTCCACAGGTGCGAAGTACGAAGAAAGAAACTGTTGTAGTAGGAGTCGCGATTGTATTTAGTTATTTCAATAATAAAACGGTGGCAACTAGATGTCAATGTAGTAGTACGCTTAAAGTCATGTGGTCGGACCTCGGGAAAAATGCTTGTTATGAAGATATTTGTAAAAAAAAAAAAAAAAAAAAGAGAGAGAGAGAGAAGGAAACTACGTGACTTCAGGGAAAAGTGATTGAAGTCGAGATTCCAGATCAAGATCAGGATCAGGATCGATTACATTACAGATACTTTTTTGGATTTTGTCAAGAATCGCAAGATCTACAGCAAGAGTACCCGACCAGATATAGCAATGTGTTCAATGTACGGACGGAGGGGAGATTTGTAAATGTGTAAGATGCATTCTGACGGAAAATATTTTCTGACACGACATAATGACCAAGTAGATGCAACTATTGACCCGATGTAGTTTTTCAACTTCAAATCAGGGGAAAGATGTGAGGCCAAGAAGGCGCAGTGTGTTGCGCTCCTGGAGTGTGGCGTCAGCCATGCTGCTAGTACACAAAAGAGGTTGTCTATGGTGGCTAACTGAAAGCTGTTTTGTTTTGGAGACACTAAAATTACAAGCGATTTCCTGCCTCAGTTAACCACTGATTGATGGTCTTTTAAAATTGCCTGACTTTTTATTCTCTTCAGGATACACTCTCTCGAAAAACAAGAAAATTCTAGTGATATTAAAACTTATATATATATATATATATATATATATATATATATATATATATATATATATACCTGTTCAAAATTTTGAGGCCACCTCCAGAATTAACAATGGATGAACTTGACAGAAGAGTGAAAAAAATGAAAAGAACTCTTAAGAGTTATTGAAAAAAGAATGAAATCACTTATCAAACTTACGTTTGATAAATGATTTCATTCTTTTCTCAATAACTCTAAAAGCTCTTTTTCATTTTTTTCACTCTTCTGTCAAGCTACTTTTGCAACTAATGTCAAACATTTATGCTGCAGTAGAAAGATATTTTGTGAGAGCAAAATTTAATCATAAAATACTTTTTTTCACTTTGTCATAAATAAAAAAATTTTAATAAAAAAAAACATGGCTGACATTTTTTTTAAATATGTTTAATAATTGCCTCTTATATAAATAACAATACAACTACATTTTGGCCAATTGAAAAAATTTTGAAAAACTTTTTTGAACTATATTATATAAATATATATATATATATATATATATATATATATATATATATATATATATATATATATATATATATATATATATATATATATATATATATATATATATATATATATATATATATATATATTATATATATATATATATATATATATATATATATATATATATATATATATATATATATATATATATATATATATATATATATATATATATATATATATATATATATATATATATATTATATATATTATATATATATATATATATATATATATATATATATATATAATATATATATATATATATATATATATATATATATATATATATATATATATATATATATATATATATATATATATATATATATATATATATATATATATATATATATATATATATATATATATATATATATATGGTAGTGTGGTTTTAATAAAATTATGCTTGATAGAATATAAAAGATCTATAAATTATATATTAATATATTATATATTAATAAATATATATTTTTCCTCGCCAGTAGCTCGACTCGGGAGTTTCATGCACAACTGTGTTATTTGCATCAAGTCTTTTTTCTCTTTCTTTTTAATCTTTGTTCTTTCTTTTTTTTTTTTAAATTTTGCAATGTGGGCATCACTGATTCCCCTTTTTGCATGTTTCCACTTTAAGTGTTTCACATCCAGTACATATTGTATTTTACATAAACACCTGTCATCGATGCATACAGATTAAACTAACTAGATGATGAATATAATGATAAAATAATTTTTTTTGCTTTATTCTCCACTCTCTTTCGGTCTCCCTCATATACATACATACATATATATATATATATATATATATATATACATGAATTATTCACACAAAAACTAATGCAAAGGTTAATGATTTAAATGGCGAGACATCCATCAACGCAAACAATTCAAATATTAGTTTTTGTGTGAATAATTCATGTATTTGTAAATTGATTGCACGTTTATCGTAATATATATATATATATATATATATATATATATATATATTTTGCATTCGTCATTATTATATTTGCTCTGATCTTACACTGAATTCTCTTTTGATTTATATCCTCCTTGGAATTATCCCAATTATCAATTGATATATATTATTCTTTCGGTCTTAACTCCGGAAAGAGTTGTTGCCGGGCGCCGGTGGACTGAGTTTTTCTCCTCCGTCTGTCGCGGTTGATTTCCAGAGGCCGGATCTCCGGGAGTGGTTTATTGGTGTGCTCATGATGTGGCGTGTCGTGGGCATTTAAACCCGGCGGAGCCATTCCCCTTCAGTTTAGATCAGAGCTTATGTCCTTCACCTAGTTGGATCGCCTTGGTCACAGACACATGGCCTGTGTCTTTCACCTGTGGAACGCTCCCATCCTGGCAGGTGACCTGCGTCAAGGAAGTCCACGGCCTAGTGGTGTCGTGTTAACGCCACCCACTCACGTAAGTTTAGACCGCCAACTGAAACGGTCTACTGGGTCATGGCAACTTCTATAGTTTTATTGGAGATTGCGGGCCATTGATGCCCGCCCACACGACGGGGCAGCATGCCAAATTTCTCATATTACATTTTATAAAGCTTTAGTATCTAATTACATTTAAAAAGGTAAAATTAAGTAATGTGTCACTTCATTCAGAAAAGCCAAGGGCATTTTTCAACTGACAGATGACCTCTTAGCCGCTACTTGAATATCTACCTGATCGGAGCATCTGCACCTCGGCCGGAAAGAGCAGAATCTCTATCTATAAAAGGCAGTGTGTGTGTGTGTGTGTGTGTGTGTGTGTGTGTGTGTGTGTGTGTGTGTGTAACGAATGCACGGCCACAATTTTCGACGGATTTGCACCAAAATTTACATGCACATGCTCCAAGTTACATTTCCCAACTCCCCTCGATAGTGGGAATAATAGATTTTTTCATGCTTCTACGGCAGTTTTAATGTAGTTTGAGGCTATTTTCTACTGGCCAGAGTAAGAGCCAATAGCTGGCTGCCACGAATAGGCAGGAAGATTCTATTGGCCAGCGTGAGAGCCAACAGCTGACTGACACGAATGTTAACTAGCATGCTAGCATGCAAAAAAAATCGATAGCTGCATTCGTCACAAGTGGGAAAAATTTAAATTTGCATGGCACTTTACTCCAATTGGTTCATTCGCTTGCTTAAACTCAACGTTGCTTCTGACTCCGCAGAACTGGGTTGGATGTGAAAAAGTATTTGTTGTTAACATTCTTTTTTCATTCGGTTTTTCCAGTTACGATTCCTTTTTTAAAGCTGATCGTTTTGTGTTCATTTTGTTTAGTTCTTTTTTCGTAACAGATTTAATGTTTAGTATAGAGCTTAGAAAAAATTCGCAGTGTGAGATAGACAAGAAGTAAGGCATGTAGCAACATCAACACGGCAGTCCTTTAAAGGCAAGGAAGGGCAAAAATATTTTAAGTCAAGTGATAGCGATTGCTGTATGAGTCGTACGATTTTTGAATCAAGCACGGGCAACGCCTGGCCAAACAGCTAGTTGCAGATAAACATACACCCCACCCCTGAGGGAATGGGAAGTGTTTCTCAGACGTCGCAAACGGGAGTATAATATCGATGATTCGGATGAGAAGCCAAAGGGCGTCTCTTGTACACTGACTGATATCTAATAACGAAATCCTCAGTTGAATAGGATGTAGTGTTAAATATGACAGATTATGTCGCGTGTTTTCAGGAGTAACTGAAAGACGACTTTATTTGTTAACAGTTTCTAGTCGGTTGCATTTAAATACAATCAAACTTTCCAAAGCCACCGACATTTCTCATGCATATAATTCCTACTACTAATCTTATATCAGCTGAGCCTAGTATAGCAAAAGAATAAATGAAGGAAATAGGAATATGCACATTTTGCTACAAATCTTTGCCTCGTTAAGCTGTCAGGATTTGCCAATATTCACTGCTATTTTGGTTGATATTACATATATTACGAAATATATGATTATATTAAACTATATGGTACTTTTCAAATAATGCAGAAATATCCTTAATAAAAATCATTTTTAAGAGAAAAGGCATTTTTTCTGGCGATCAAAGCAGAAAGCAGTTTTATAATTGCGAAGACAGTAAGAAATCATTGTATATTTTTGAGACTATTTTATCAAAACTAATTGATTGTTTTTTTTATTCTTTTTATTGGCAAACCAAAATTGAAAAAAGGAAATAACTTATTATATTAGACATTTTGCCGGGTAATTTTTCTTTCTTTCCGTCTTGCTAATTACAGCGATTATCTTTAGTTTAGTAATCACGTTTGTCAGCACAATTAATCCCTCAATAGTAATGTGTTTTTGCTCGACTGATTTATCTTTTACGGCTTCTCAACCCTTTAGATTGTGAAAAAAGGTGATAATAATGATTTCCTGATACAAGTCTGTTGTGGTGTCCTCCCTCTAAAGAGTCTATGCTAGACTTTTCCGCCTACTATAACATTAGTAGGACAGAAAGTTCGGGAAACACTGAACACATTGAGCGCTAGTTCATTCGATACACTCTCACTAGTCGTGTAATACTCTTCTGGTGTATATACTGTTTAATACACGATATATCTGCAAACCTGGATTTTGTTATTACTTAACCATTTACTTAGTCACAACAAAGTCCTTCTAAATAACTTATAACTGGAAAAGAGATGGATTTATACATATCCTAAGGGTAAGTGTAATATAGCTAACCAGACTCTCCGATTTCCAATTCCGTGCCGTTATCTATTATACCAACGACCCACCCAAGCTTACTGTACCTAGTATTTCCAGATTGTCACTCATCTAAGCACTGACCAGTCTTGCTTTTTTCTTACTCTACACTCATAATTTTAAAGTAAACATTAATATGTCTAATATATTGTTTATATTTCCAACATTTTCCTCGTACAGTCTTTATAACTTCAAAATATCCGTTGACTATATTTATATCTATTTTCTTTTTGCAAAACAATCTCATAATAATATTTCCTTTCCAATATCCTAACACATGTAGTACGTGACTCACCACAGATCATGCCAGAATAGATTTTGCACTCAATGTTATACCCGTTCATCATGAGAGCCAGCGGCCCACTTGACCTGATATAACCACCCAACCGCTGAGTGCAGACGTACGTGAACGACCCAGCTCTACCTGAGTTGCAAGCGGAAGAAACAATCATAATACAGTCAGCTATATAAAAACCCACCCCTATCTGACATTGTACACGAGAATGTAAGGTTCACGTTCGGATAAGAGCCCTCTGCTACTCATGCATATTGACCGCAAGTCTTTGAAGTGCGGATTTGAAAACAATATAACGTTACATATGAGAGTCTTCAGTCTTGGGTGGTCAGGAAGAAGAAAATCCCAGGATACAATCTACGAATTGTAAATACGAAAGTCAATAAAATCAAGTATGTATAATTGGCCACACGTATTCGAGGATACCTGTCTACTTGGACGGTTAGGCAATCCCTATTGCAGACGCTTGCTCAGGCGCATTTGTGTTTAAACACAGACAGGGCCCACATGTGATTTATACTGCAACTATGCTGAGCAGCCTTAGTTACAGTTTCTGGCATGTTATCTATCGTGATCAACAATTTGAACAAGGCCAGCACGCTCAAGCCCTCGGCCACGATGACGTGTGACTTCGTGCTAGCCCAGCTATCGACGAAACACAAGGGTTCCGTCTACCCAATTTCACTCACAAGGCTTCGGTCAACCCGTGGTATGGTTTTCAAACACTTTCCAAAGGTGACGCACGCTGGGATCGAACTGTCCAATCTGATAAAATCAGGAAGTCTCCTTCCTGACAAATCGACTATAGTGAGATTCGAACGTTCTAACCACACGGTCACTTGCCCATATTCATTCAAGTAAGACAATTTAATTACTTGGTAAAACTTTCTGAAGAGGATGGAAAATGTGACACCGAAATCTGAAGACGCATTGACATAGAGAAAAAGATTCCTTCCAACAGAATAGCAAGTTATTAAAAAAACAGGGAAAAATCTCATTAAGAACGAAAAACAAAAAACGTTTCTAATATCACATTTCCTATATGGCAACGGAATTTGAACCATCTCCTCATAGATAAAGAGACTTGAGACGACAGAAATGTGATTTCACAGAATCATACTGAGAATACCATGGACTGGACATGTGAGTACCAAGGATGTTTCAAATAAAATAGAATTAAAAAAAAGTTGCTTATATTTAGTAGCAAAAAAGAG
>CAHIKZ030001713.1:6905000-6910000 GCA_903632075.3 Acanthosepion pharaonis
ATTCTCTCTCTTTGTTTCATTCTCTCTCTCTCTCTCTCTCTCTCTTTCATTTGATCTCTCCATTTCATTTCGATCTCTCCGTTTCATTCTCTCTCTCTCCGTTTCATTCTCTCTCTCTTTGTTTCATTCTCTCTCTCTCTCTCTCTCTCCGTTTCATTTGATCTCTCCATTTCATTCGATCTCTCCGTTTCATTCTCTCTCTCTCCGTTTCATTCTCTCTCTCTTTCTTTCCTTCTCTATCTCTCACTCTCTCTCTCCGTTTCATTCTCTCTCTCTCTCTCCGTTTCATTCTCTCTATCTTTGTTTCATTCTCTCTCTCTCCGTTTCACTCTCTCTCTCTCCGTTTCATTCTCTCTCTCTCTCTCTCCGTTTCATTCTCTCTATCTTTGTTTCATTCTCTCTCTCTCCGTTTCACTCTTCTCTCTCTCCGTTTCATTCTCTCTCTTTGTTTCATTCTCTCTCTCTCTCTCTCCCTTTCATTTGATCTCTCTATTTCATTCGATCTCTCCGTTTCATTCTCTCTCTCTCTCCGTTTCATTCTCTCTATCTTTGTTTCATTCTCTCTCTCTCTCACTCTCTCTCTCCGTTTCATTCTCTCTCTCTCTTTGTTTCATTCTCTCTCTCTCTCTCTCTCTCTCTCTCTCTCTCTCTCTCTCCGTTTCATTTGATCTCTCCATTTCATTTGATCTCTCCGTTTCATTCTCTCTCTCTCTCTTTGTTTCATTCTCTCTCTTTCATCACCGTCGGTCTCTTGTGTCAATCTTAATTTTCTCTTTTCTTGTTCCGTCTGTGTCTCGCCTTTTTTCTTTCAGTCTTTTTTTTTTCACTCTATTTCTATTGATTTCTTTCTCCCTGTCATCAGTAACCTATATATTTCTTCTTATTTTTAATGCTTTTCTCTTTAAACTTATCAATAGAGAACAATTCCTGACACTTAAACTCAGCCTTTGCTCCAAAACGAATTTCAATTCGTTTAATCCATTTTATTCAATCACATTTTTTTTTTCCTTTTCCTTTTAAGTTTTCTCTTTTATTTTCTCTCGGACATATTCTTCCTCAATGGAATCGTACAATTTCGACACGTTTTTTTTTTTTTTTTAATATATTTCTCGAGTGAAATCTATTCACCTAAAAATACCGTCGTCTTAATATCCATGACAACAGCGGACAATAAAAAAATTCCCGACGGTCTTTATTGAAAAGTAAGTTGCCGAAGCGTTCATTTTCTTTGGTCATAGACTAGCTCCGCCCATCCTCCCCCAGACAAGAGTTTCATTCATTCATGATTTCTGATTTAAGAATTCTACTTTCAAACAGAAAAATACGTGTCAGACGACGTATGCTTAAGGATATGCAAAAATCGACTCGGGCAAATGAGCGTTTTTAACGCCAGCAGCAAAATGATAAAATATATATTTGGCTTAAACTGCTCACGTTAAAGTGGGAATAAATTAGATGTATATATTGATGACTGGTCACTAGTATCTGACGAGGGTGGCTAGCCAATCCCTTTTGCAGAAGCCGGTTCAGGCACATCTGTGTTATTTCAACACCCACAGAACACACGTGTGGTTTGTACTGCAACGATGATGAGCGTGCCTTAGTTACAGTTTCGGGGATAGAATGCGTTATCTAGCGTGAACAACAGTCTGAACTAGGCCAATACGATCAAACCCTCGGTCACGATGACTTGTTATTTCGTGCTAGTACAACCAACGTTGGCTCCTATCAACCCAATTTCACTCACACGGCTTGGGATAATCTGTGATATGGTTTTCAGGCACTTACATGGTACCGCACGCTGGGATCCTTTCAGCCAGAAAGATAACATCAAGGAGTCACCTTCCTAACAAATCGACCATGTGTCTGACGGATAGAAAGCAAACGATCTAACCACACGTCTACGCGCCCATATATGTACACACGCGCACGCACGCGCGCACACACACATCATTAAATGGCTTAAGTCCAACAATTATTCAATATATTTATTGTTTATACGTTATTTTTAATAGATAAAATTTAAGTAAATGCTGTTTTTATGGACTTAAATATTCGGAAAATTTAGTAGAAAATAAGCGCTATTCGACAGGAATCGAACCTGTGTCCTATATGGAACTGTCAATCGATTTGATGTGCTATACCATACAGCTACAGAGAAGCGTCGGATTAGCAAAATCCAAATTACAGTTTATAAGCAATAAATGTTCGACGATCTTGCACGAACGATCATATCTTCTCATGAAACATATTAAACGCTCAAATCACAATGCTGATAACAAATATGGCGCCAGTTTGTTTACATTACGTAGATCAGTACGAAAATTTCAGTGACTGCGCAGGTCAGTATTGCCAACATTGTCTGAAAATTTTGTGTGAATTGATTGGACAGTTTTTGAAATATTAGAAAAATAGTTATCTCGATAAAAATTTGGCATGCAGTGTATATACCAGACTAATGATAGGTAATTTGAATGTCAGAATTTAGGTAACGTATTTAGTCATTCAAAGGACTTCATCAAAGTAATATTCTCATCTTGTTGCAATTATAAGCATATTTCGGGGAATGAATAAAAGTACTTACATATATATATATATATGTGTGTGTGTGTGTGTGTGTGTGTGTTTATAGATGTATGTGTGTATAGATATATGCATGTTTATACATGTGTATATGTCTTTCTATAATTGAATATTCTGTTTGTTGTACATAAAGCATATCAAGTTACGCACATGCACTATATATATATATATATATATATATATATATATGAATGGTTCGATAGATAAATAACACTGACATCTCCATTTAACAGATATATTTACTAAATTGACACAAAAATATCTTGAAATAATAGAGAGTAAATTTATTCAATAAATTCACCATTGATTTCAACCACAGCCTCCAGACGACTTAGGAATCTCTTACAACTCTTCTGGGTGGTCTCCTTGTTTAAGTTGGTGAATGCCGCCATAATCCTAGCCTTTAGTTCATTTTTGTTGTTACAAGGAATTTTTTTTTAATCTCTCGCACGAGGGGGGTTGCAGGATGTGTAGTGGCCAGATATATGGGTGATCGCAGAAATTGCCTGACATGCATGACTGCTTTTTCTTACTTATGTGGCATGGTGCAGAGTGCTGCTGCCAGACATAGTGTCTTCCAGCAGCCACCCTCTTAACCCAAAACAGCAATTCCTTCTCTGTTGAGGCCCTGTAAGAAAATGAATGGAGACATAACTTCACCATCATTAATGATTACCCCAAACACCTTCGTAATTACAATTAGACTCATCCAACTCTTTCTGAATCCTTTGAGTTGTCATGATCTTGGCATCCAAACACTCTGAAATGTTCGTATTGAAGCTTCTTATACGGATGCTGAGCAATACAGCATGCCTTTATCAAATTTCTGGCAGAGTGAATTGCGTCATGGTGCTCTTTTTCTCACAGACGGTTCCCAACTGAGCTTACTATAATGTGCAGTCGGCAAAATAAAAAACAAACGAGATGCAAGCTCGAAATTAAAAATATAAAATGGCGACAATTTACCCCACGTACCCTGTATACTGCTGAGCATAATCGTAAGTCAAATGAAAATAAAGACAGACATATACGTTTTTTCCGTTGTTAGGCTCAACCGCTTATTTGCGTAGAGATTCGAAAAATTAAAAAAAAAGAAAAACTTAAAATTAAAAACTCTTTTAGCTTTTAATTTGAATACTGCAAAATTAGGTGAAATAGAATTTGGTCATTTTCATTGACCTTAAGATTTTGACCATTAGTGTACAACCAAGCCAAATGATTCAGATTTCAATGAAGGATTTATGAAAAGAATAATTAATCAGTCATGATAAAATAAACCTTAACAACCATCACGGGACTACCAGAAGAAGCATAACAGAATAAAAGAATAAAATTTACCATTTATACCAACTCGATGGATTTTCTGTCTTTACACAACTGATTATTATAGGTAAACACTATAAATCGTGCAATTCACCTTGTCACTGCTGCGTTAACATTAGTATACTCGCCGATTTCAACAGCACGTGGCTATTTTTCGGCTAAATCATTTCTCAAATATTTTTTAAACCAATATCAACCCGTACAAGGCAGTGAAGACATTAAGTCACAAGGGGTTACTGAGCGTGGAAAAATTAGGAACAGAAACATTAATAATGAGCGGGAAGAGAAAAAGAGAGATATTTTCATTTTACTGTTATATTAAACACATACAATATTTAAGATCAAAAGATCTTGAGCAAAAATCGATTAATATAATATCAAGAGTAATCAATAAATCATAGATACCATTGAACGTCTAAAAAATATAAAGGGAACGGATTAATTAAACGCTTCATTGGCCTCTATATTGGTTGTGATTTTTATTTATCTCCGCTTTATTGAATCTTAATACATTGTTTCAAGACCTTTGTTTCATTGCAACTAACTATTAAATCTTTCTAACAATTGCCGTCATTTTTTACGACACGAGTACACTAGTTAGTGAATAATTACAAATTTTATTGGTTTCAAATGACTAAATCGGATCTCTGTGTGTAAGTTTGTTAGTCTGTGGGATTCTCAAATTTCGAAATCATTTTTTCTTATATTTTTTTTCCAGCACTGATTCGGCTTCAGTCTAAAGTCAGTTTTTTTGGTTGATCGATTTTTTTTTTTTTTTGCGGGTGGGGGGATCTTTACACTAATAATACCTAGAAAGCTTTTGCTGAGGACTGGAAATCAGAAACTTTCTTCAATCCTAAGCAATAAGCGAAAGCATATCTCCAAAATATTTTATTTCGTATTCTTCCGATTTTGCAATGTTTTTTTTTTCCTCGGTATTAATTATAAAATCCAATATAAATATTTGGTATTAATTGTCCGTTTGTACAAGTTCCGTTATTAATAATATATGTGTTTATAAAAACCTTGTATCAAACCATCCATTCGATGTCAGAAATGCAAAAAAAAGGTTGAATTTATTCATCAGGAATAAT
>CAHIKZ030001713.1:6917500-6930000 GCA_903632075.3 Acanthosepion pharaonis
TTTTATTTTTCACTCTTTCTTTCTTTCTTTCTTTCTTTCTTTCTTTCTTTCTTTCCCCCTCCCCTTCTCCAGTGATATCTGATTTATTGTTATTGTATGAATAATTTTATTGCATGAATATTGTTGGAATTTTGTGTGTGTATGTGTATCTAAGCATGCGCACGTATGTATGTAAGCATGCATACAAACATGCACATACACAATCACCCGCATGTGTATGTTTGTGTAATTGTGTATGTGCATCTGTGTGTTTGAGTTTGTATTTGTGTTAACTCTATATGTCTCCGTTGGGTTTGGATTGTTCTGACCATTTATTCTAGGTTATGATCGGAAATTTTACACCGGCACAAATTACATACACGGATAGGCTTCTTTTTTAGATCTTTTTACCTCTATCCTGGAATCATGTCCTAATATGCGGCTCTGCCCTCTTGGCAACTCTGATCATGTGCTATTGTCTATAAAGATCTCTTCCCTCTCCTCTACCAGCCAAGAACCCCCTACCAACAGAATCTCTTTTTGTTATCAAGAAACGGAATTGGAATCGTTCTATGACGTTCTTTGGAATGGCATTTTTAATCATCCTGTTCAGATATGAGCGTTTGAAGTCTTCTCCTTCATGAAAGCCGACATCGATGTTTTCCTTCCAGCAAGTAAATACCAAGTTAAACCGCATTTATCTCCTTGTTTCTTACCTACATTCTCGGCCGCTATGACCCACAGAAATCACTTCTTCCGGCTGTACCAGAGCGAAAAGTTTGATTGCAGCAGACGTTCCTATGTCTCTACTCGTAACTAGTGCAAGCTTGTCTCCAAAGAAGCGAAGTTAGTGTTTGCTGATAGATGGAAACAACATATAGCATCTCGCAAATTCGGTTTTAGTGATTATTGTCGGCTCTGCAAGGGCGTGCTGGAGAACAGCAAGTACTCAATCCCGCGTCTATTCAATCAGTTCGATGTCCTAACATCTACAACAAATAAGGTTAAATTCTTTGCTTGGAAATTGTCTTCCAACTCATCACTCGGCTCATTTGGAGTACCCACATCTGATTTCCCCTCTAGAACTGAGGCTCTACTGACTCATCTCAGATATTATTTCTAAATTAGACTGCCATAAGTTAAGCGGACGTGGCGGGATCCTATCCTTTGTTCTAAAGAAATGTGCTCTCGAACAGGCTCCAGTTCTCTCCAAATTCTACAACTATTGCCTCGCTGCTTCCCGCTTTCCTGTTTATTGGAATTCTTTCTTTGTAACTCCTGCTTTGAAGAAATCTAGAGAACCTTCTGACTCCTATAACTATCGCCATATTAGTCTCTTACCGCTTTTCGGCAAAGTATCCGAAGCTTTAATCAATGCTGAAGTGGTTAAGCATCTTACTTCTCACGACCTACTTTCTGACAAACAAAATGACTTTCGGTTTTACCGCTGACGTGCTTACGGCGATCATTGAATATGTATATCACGCTCTTCATAATAACGGCGTAGCTCGAACTATGGCTCTAGATATCTAGAGAGTGTTTGACAGGGTTTGGCATGTTAGTCTTCTACGTAAGCTAATAGTGTATTTGTATTTGTGTTAGGGTCCGGGTTTAGTTTTGACCATTTATTTTAAGTTATGATTGGATTTTTATGTGTATATGCATTTTGTGCCGTTGTAAAAAAAAACAATCACAAAAAAAAAAAATAAGTGGCCAGAACAATAAAAAATAAACCCGAACCCAACGGAGACATACACAGTTAACAAAAACACAAATGTACATACACAAGTACACAAACA
Source organism: Acanthosepion pharaonis (assembly GCA_903632075.3). Classification (NCBI taxonomy): domain Eukaryota; kingdom Metazoa; phylum Mollusca; class Cephalopoda; order Sepiida; family Sepiidae; genus Acanthosepion; species Acanthosepion pharaonis. The sequence continues at coordinate 6,919,279 of CAHIKZ030001713.1, forward strand.
TACACGTGTGGGTGAGTGTGTATGTGCCTGTTTGTATGTATGTTTACATGCTTACACACACATATATATAAAACGCATCTGCATAAACACACATACGCACACAAAATTCCAACAGCACTACAATAACAATGAGCCAGATGTCACCGGAGAAGGGGAGGAATGAATGCAAGAAAGAAAGAAAGAGTGAAAGAATAAAAAAGAGAAAGAAATGGAGAGGAATTAAAATCAACTATCAATCAGCGCCCATCGAGCGAAAAAAGAAAAATAACTCGCTCGAACCCCAATAAAAGTACGAAGAAATCTAGAAATATTAGCAGTATGATTCTGTTCTGATGAGTAGTTGCATCTATGTAACTATGAAACTTTGAAGTAAACATAAGTGATAATTTTTTATTAATTCTATTAATGCTGGATCCTTAACTTCCATATTAAGCCCTCTAACATGAAGCCTGCTTGCCTTAAATACCTTTATCAGCAAAACACTGAAAAACCAATAATTTTGGCTTCAAATACAATCTTCCAAATTACCAATATATATATATATATATATATATATATATATATATATATGATATAATCCCCTCGTAAGTATTGGAACGCCAAGGCTAATTTTTTTGTTCTATGAAGACACCTGAATTTACGATCATAAGATGAGTGTAAGACAAGAGTAGTCTTTATCTAAACCTAAAATCATTATCAATGTAACCATCTTTTCGCAATATGTAAAAGTTGTACCAATTGTTACAGGCGTGACAATACTTATTACTTAAATTGTTGCAATTCTAGAATGGCTAATCCGCAAGGTGAGGACGTAAAAGTACAGGCTTTCAAACCTTCTCTAGATCTTGTAAGCCATGTGTACAATGAGTTCTTTCCATTATTGATGAATTTTTATTCCTTTTTCTTTTGTTCAGATCTACCCAGACATACGGCATTATTATTTATTCATGTTGTTCTTTAGGCTTTGCACAAAGCAGAGTCTCACGTTATAAAACTTACTTCCTACGCAATATTTTTAAAATGTATGCCTTTTTGTTGTATTAAAAATTTCTAGTAAAACATTGCGAATACTACATCATCCTTTACTTTATTCTGTATTCGTGTTTTAATTTTTTTTAATGAATCTCTATATTCCGCTTTTTATTTTTAGTGAAGTTCTATATTCAGGTTTTAATTTTTTTAAGGAAATCCTATATTCCGATTTTTATTTTTAACTAAATTCTATATTCAGCTTTTAATTTTCCAAATAAATTCACCGTTAAGCTTTTAATTTTTTAACGAAATTCTTTATCCAGGTTCTAATTTCTAATGACATTCTATATTTGAGTTTAAATTTTTAATGAAATCCTATATTCAGATTTAAATTTTTAGTGAAATTCCGTATTCAGATTTTAATTATTTTTAATGAAATTCTCTATTCAAGTTACCAACGAAATTCTATATTAAGTTTCGAATTTTTTAATGAAATTCTATATTATAGTTTTAATTTTTCAATGAAATGTTATATTCACGTTTTCATTTTTAAATAAAATTCTTCTTTCAGGTTTTAATTGAAATTCTATATTCATGTTTAATGTAATTCTATATTCACGATTTAATTTTTAAAACCTGAATACTCAATACGTATTGTTTCCCTGTATTATCGCCTTTCGCAAGGATTATGTAATTATTTAAATATCCGCAAGTAAATTATATAAGAAATATATATAATCTTGAGAATTAATTACATATTACATTAGAATATATTTTAAAAAACATAGCAAATAATATCTATTATTCGATGACTATAATAATTCATAAAGATTTTTTTTACTGATGCATAAACTTACAACACAATAATTAATAGATTTTCTAATAATCATTCTCGCATATTTTCAACAATGTAGTTCATAAAACTTTAACGCTTTTAAAGGATTTGTTACAGAATAAAATTAATATTATTATTTCAATCAGTCTCCACATATTCTACATTTCTGACGATACTTTGTTAGAAACTTAAGCCTTTTCAGATAATTGTAATCGTAATACTAACCGTTTCCTCATATGGAAACATTCGTTATCCGAACAACCACTTCTACTTTTAGTTGGAATTTATAAAAAGTTTCTATCAAAACAATTTTCGCGAAAACAGATTCCCCAAGTCCAGTATATGTTATCACATCTACCAATGCTGATGGTGCTTTCCTTCCTAACTTTTTATTTGAAGTCGTATGAATTGTTAACATCTTATGACGTTATTTTCTCTTCGAGTTATATGTAGCTTGCCTTTTAGTTCTTTCTGTTGTTGAATGTCCTCAAGTGATTTGGTTTCTTTTATTTGCTCCAGTTGTTGGTTTGTGATTCTGTAGCGTTAGGTCAAATGGTTCGAAGAAGTATGATCTCAGTCCCACACGACTCATTGAAATATTAAGATTTTTTTAATGTTTCAGTTATGACTTGACAGGCTTTAGGAAGAGGTGGAGACATTTTCAAATCATAATATCACTTCAACCAAAAACAAAGAGATGTGTAATACCATAGAAGCGTTAATAATTATCCAGAATTAAGTTTAAAGTTTCCCCTATGCAATAATATGGCTATCCAGACGGATAAAATATAATATGTAAAATTGCAATTAGTTTTCATCGCCGAATAATTACTCAAAAGGCTTTGAACCACAAAAGAGAGATCTAACTAGACACACTAACAAACTGCCTTTCGAAGGGAAAGGATCTTGTATTGGTCCTCCGTATATGCGGTGAGCAGCTTATCTTAATATCGACAAAATTATCTCCCCACATTTATTTCACACATACACAAACATATATATATATATATATATATATATATATATGCAAATATAATGAGAACGAAAAGAATATAAATTCAAACGTTCCTAGAACATTTAAAAAAGTAGACCAATTGTTATTTATTATAAGTTGTTACATACATAAAAAGTAATCGCTACAAAGATGAATATTTGTTTCGATGCCTGAAGGTAAGCATATGTTCAGGTGGTGAACAAAGTTGGTTACCATCTTTGTTCATCACCTGATGGTTGTTCGTATGCAACAACTTATAACACACACACACACATAGATAGATAGATAGATAGATAGATAGATAGATAGATAGATAGATAGATAGATAGATGAGAGTGCATTGGCTGCAGTCGAAACTGTAAGCCCTGTGTGGATCTGTTTAATCATAACAGATGCCGCGTCACGTTTCAGCAGGTGAGGCATAACTTTTGGGCGCAGATCCATGGTCTCCCAAGACCGACGGATGTCAAACATACACACACACACACACACACACACACACACACACACACACAGAGAGAGAGAGAGAGACACACACATATGTGTGTGTGTCTGTGTGTTTGTGTGTGTTTAGGCATGTATGCGATAAAAAAGAAGTATTTCTAATACCAACACAAAGCCTGAAAATTGTTCCTTCTTGGTTGACACTGATACTCTAACAGCAGCTAGAAAACTGGCGCGATCAGGCTGCAATATCGATCACGTGACCACATTACTACCAACTATAAACGTGAATTAGCCTAATTTGGTTTGGTTTGGTTTGGTTTGGTTTGGTTTATGGCATATCAACCTCAATGGGTTATTTAATGCCGACAAATTTTTTATTGCTGCTAATACTTTCTTTCAAAATAAACTATAGTTGGTAATATCATTTTTTTTCTAAAAATATATTGCTGGTTATAATTTTTTTTTATTAATATTTTTGGTATGTATTAAAACCTACTTTTACACTTTCATAGTTTTGCCCCCAACTTGGATGTCAACTATTTGCCCATAGCTGGGACGCTAACAGGTACTACCACCCCACGTCAGGTTGGACCTGGGAACACCAGCAATTAAGAGGTGGTTCCACGCTCCTCAAAACCTCCTGGACAGTGGCCTTGCCGTAGGACATAGTTTATCGTCTCACCCAGGACGCGGATGTAGTTTATCGTCATACCCAGGACGGTCGAATGATCAGAAGGCTTTGTGACAAACCTAAAAATAGTGAGAAAGTGCAAACATTTTTTTTAACTTACGTTCGTATAATTCCTTTCATTTAAGACAAAGTGAACGACGCAAATCAGGTGTATCCAATTACTTAAAGTGGTAAAAAAATGAAAATATAAAATGAATCTGGTTGATAACAGTATATACGATTCTTCAGGACGTTCGGGGTCATGGCTCTCGACAAATTCTAAGCATTAACCTCATATTTTGTTCTGTCTTTGTCTTTCATCGACTATCAGTAAATGCTTATCAAGCAACAATCGCATCTGTTGACATTGTGTATGTTATGATGATAATCACTTTTGTGCACGTTGTCAGGGCTTATCTGTAACACAATTTAAACTACACGACTGCCAATTTAAGACAAAGAAAGAACCCATTTCACCGCCAACAAAGTTAATTTCGATGTCCTTGTAAACGGTGTACACGTATTGAAGAGATAATCGGTAAGCTTCATCAATGCAGCTTGTTTTACTGAAGCCACGTAAAGTAAGGTTAACGATTCATCTCGAGGGAAAACTTACACAATCAGAGCGACTTGTTTCAAAATTGATTTAATCAGTGGCATACTGGAGTTAAAAATCTTAGGTGTGTTTAGTTAGTTCTTTTTTGTTTTTGTTTTTTTACGCAGATCAAAATGAATTAATAATTGATTGATTAATCGATTTGCTTTTGGAGGGAGAGGGGGTAATTAACACTATTTTATATCATTATGTTATAACGTTATTAATTTGTAATAAAAACGGATTGTTTTATGATTGATTCATTCTTTTTTTTTTTTAAGATTTATCAACCCTTTAAAAGTTATTTAAATCCATAAAATATTTTTAAATTCTCAAAATTGTTTTGAGAAATAACGCTATGTTATATCACTAGATTATGATGTTATTGATTTGTATAAAAAAAATAAACTGATTGTTTTATGACTGATTAATTTGTTTTATACGCTTTATCAACCCTTTGCCGGTTATTAAAAAACAAAAAACATTTTTTACATTTGTAATAATTTCTCTGAGATAATAAGGCTGTATTATATCACTAAGTTAGGATGTCATTAATTTGTAAAAATATCAGATTGTCTCATGATTTATTGATTTGTATTTTTTTTTTTTAGTTTATTAACCCTTTACACGTTATTAAAAGCCAGAAAAATATTTTAGATTGTAACACATTTTTGTTAGGGTGAAATAATAATGCTTTAGTGATGCAATAATAGGTTAGTGAATAGTCTTACAAATTAACCCATAGCTGGGGGGAAAGACGTGGATTCATACCTTTCCCAAGTGAGTATAACGAACCCAACTGGAATTGAAACTCATCTTTCCGATTAACAATTCCGAGTCATTATCTATTACACCAGCCATACATCCAAGCTTACAGCACCTTGCACTCACAAAGTATGATATTTTTTATTAATAATGAAGCTTATAAGCATGACAAGGCTCAGATTAGACCAAAAATGAAGCGTATTTTAAGCATGCAACGAAGCTCAGATCTGTTTACTAACATGAAGCTTATAAGCATGACAAGGCTCAAATTAGACCAAAATGAAGCGTATTTTAAGCATGCAACGAAGCTCAGATCTGTTTACTAACATGAAGCTTATAAGCATGACAAGGCTCAAATTAGACCAAAAATGAAGCGTATTTTAAGCATGCAACGAAGCTCAGATCTGTTTACTAACATGAAGCTTATAAGCATTACAAGGCTCAAATTAGACCAAAAATGAAGCGTATTTTAAGCATGCAACGAAGCTCAGATCTGTTTACTAACATGAAGCTTATAAGCATTACAAGGCTCAAATTAGACCAAAATGAAGCGTATTTTAAGCATGCAACGAAGCTCAGATCTGTTTACTAACATGAAGCTTATAAGCATTACAAGGCTCAAATTAGACCAAAAATGAAGCGTATTTTAAGCATGCAACGAAGCTCAGATCTGTTTACTAACATGAAGCTTATAAACATGACAAGGCTCAGATTAGACCAAAAATGAAGCGTATTTTAAGCATGCAACGAAGCTCAGATCTGTTTACTAACATGAAGCTTATAAGCATGACAAGGCTCAGATTAGACCAAAAATCAAGCGTAAGTTACGTATGAAGTGAGGCTCCTATCTTATTACGTAAATTTACTTTAAATAATATTTTTTTGTTTCATCATATGTTGAGGCAAATTTGTTCTGCAATAAATACTTGTTCCTTGTACTTAGAAATTTCAATTTATTCTTACCGTACATAAGAACAAAGAACGGGAGTTTTTTATTTTTATTTTTTATTTTTTTACAGATAAATGTTGTTCAAACTCTTTTTTAAATTTTGACGGATCGCATGGATCTTCATTTTAATATACCCAACCAAAGAAAGGCCATATAATTATGATTACCCACCAATTTAATGTAAACCTGCCTCAACTAAGGGAAATTAAGTGAAATTTATCTCATTAAGTTTATATTTTAGGATTGATCTGGTTTCATTAACGACATTTATTCAACCATCGACAGCTTCGAAACAGTTCAAATTTCACTCGAAAGACCTGGATCAACCTGTGGTATGCCTTTTCCCAGGGGCGCTGCAGAGTGTGATTAACTAGACAAATTGATATTATCAGAAAGAAACCCACTTGACTAATCGACTCTGAAATCTGATCTCGTGGCCAGAAGGATAATGTTCTAACCATGCGACAAATAGATATATTTTAAACATGAAATAAGTGTGAATTAAGTTTCAAAACTACAAATGCTTTAAGTATAATCAGGCTCAGCTAAAATTTCTTTTCATCATCATCATCATCATCATCATCATCATCATCATCTTCTTTTATATACCGAGTTCCTTCAAGACGTTCAAGGCTGATTATGTCTGACCACAATTACCCGTTCTTTGTAGCACTTAACAAATGTTGTCTTTTGTTTATCTCTCTTAAACCCTGATCTAGAATCCATTTACTAAAACTCGCGAGGTAGTTTATGAGTTGTTTCCTCTGTCCTTCTTGCCTTCAATTTGTTTGTGAGTATCAATTTTTCTAAACCCTCTTTCCTCATTATGTCCTCTAAAAATTTCAACTCTCTCTTCCTTTTTCCCATTTCCTATAATATTTCATCGTTGCTCACATGTTCAGTCCATGATATTCTCAGCATCCTTCTGTAGGTACACATTTATGTTGCTTCAAGTCTCTTCTTCATCTGTGATGAGATTATCCAGCATTCATTGACATGCGGGAGAAATGATAATACATAACAGTTCAGTACTCTTTTCTTTGTTTATAACGAAATGTTTCGGTTTGTTTACCTGATGCTAATTGTTTTAAGAACCTGTATTTCATGATTAATATAGTATTTGGAACTTTACATTATAATTAATTTGAACTAACAGTAAAACCCATCTTCGACTGGGTCATTCATTCCTGGGAATTTTTGCCGTTCAATTGGAGCAATTTAAGTTTAAAGTCAGCCCACAAGAAAATCAATATTAGTAACAAAGTTTGGGTGCAACTGAGACACATCCCCAAATGGGGGGTTAACAATTTGAATGGGGGGGGTGGCCCTGGAAAGGGAACTGTATAATAATAAATAATAATATTGTAATAATTTAAGCTATTTATTTTTATTAAAATGTTTATGAAAATTATATATCCAAGAACAGATCGTAAATAGTAAAACGTTGCTTATATTTATAATGGATAGGAAGTAGAGGAGAGCCATTGTCGCTAACAATTTGGATTCAAAACCGCCACTGAAGAATTATCTATCAAACAAAATAATACATCAAAATCGGATAAAAATTGTGGAAATATAAACAACATGAGGTCACACACACACACACACATTTTGAGAATTGTAGATATAGATTTCGAAAAATTTGAAGTCAGCTTGGGGTGAAATTTGAACTCGTATCACAGGCCTCGGTATCATGTCATGAAGCAAAGACTACATTTTAAAGGCTTTAAAACACAGAACTTCTAATCACATTAACAAACGGGCCACTTATTCTTAAATTTATTCTACGTCACATTTTTTAGATACATTGGTTTATAAGATGACTCATTATTATCAACTTCTCTAATATATATAGTATGTACCTTCATAATACCATCGATCTATGCCAGTGAGCAGACGGCGCCGATCAGAAATTATATATCATTTATAAAATGAAATATCTTTATACAAATATCATTATCAATTTTCTTGATTTTTTTAGCACATGACTCACTTCAAATGATGCAAAAATAGACTTTGCACACAATGTCATTCAGGAAAGTCAGGCACATAGGAGGGTTGACCTGAGATTTGAGCTTCTAGCCACCGGGTGCTGATCCGCACTTCACACGGTAACAGTGACTACCCCCAACATATAAGTACGCATTCGACCAAGCTGCGCATAAAAGGTGTACGGGTGGGAAAAACCGTATGAGAAGTAGATAAAAAAAACACTCACCTAAGAAGGAAAAGAGAAAATTCATTTACATCCTGTTGTGAAGGTAGAATCGACGTTCGGTCGCGGATCTCGGGGCCCTATGCCCTCTGTCTCGCGGTAATTGATGAAATATGATGTTGAATAGATGTAACGTTAACAATGAAAGATTAAGTCTCCTTTTGTAATATGCGCTACGATTAATTTAACAATATTTTATAACAAGAGATTGGTGTACCAAGCACACACAATATATAATAATATTTTACAAACTCGTCCAAATCCTATTCAAATCTTCCAAAAGATAATTTTATGATTTGGTGTCCCTATTATCTAGAGCTCTTTGATAGAATTCAAACAAGAATCAGCAATATTATTGGTCCCGATCTGGCGTCTCGGCTTCAGTCACTTTTCCACCACTGTAAGGTTGCCTACCCTTGACTTTTCTATAAATACTTTCATGGTAATTGTCCGGATGAGCTCTTTGTCTTTAAATGGTTGTTTTATTCCTCCTCCCCCCCCACCACAGACAATGAATTTTACATATGGGGACTAGTTAGGACTTTCATAGAGACATTGCGGTATTACGGTGGATGTAGTAAGAAAGGTAATTAAGAATGTGTTGTTTTGGTGTAAGGAATATTGTTGTCTGTTTGGGTTAGTGTTTGTCTAAGTTTAACGTTAAGACAGAAGAAGACCGTCTTTTTCCCATCCTCATTTTGTTCTTGTGCCACATTTTATGCAAATAATTAAGAATAAATGTCGCTCTTTGTTATGATGACTAGACTCTTCGAACTTAAACGCAGTACTAGACTAGCGACGAGGTCTCACCAATTTACGGTCGAGCTGGATAAATGTAATCATAAATTCTATGCTAACAGTTTCTTTTGTCGCACTTCTTGCTTCTAGAACTATCTACCTGCTCCACGCTTTCCAGCCAACTTTAATCTGTAAAAATGTAAATGCAATGTCTATCGCTATCTGCTGTTCTTCTGATTACTCTTCCTCTGTTCTCGCTCCTTAGCAATGTTTCAATTTCTAACTCTTCCACACCCAGTAACCTCTTGAGTCTCTATGGCTTTACTACCTTGTTTATGGTGAACTCGATTAAAAAAAATGTATTTGACACTCCAGAGAATATACCGGGCGTAAATCGTTATGATAAAATGCAAAAGAAAGGATCATGTTCTAGACAAAACATCCTTTGGGTAAAAGTATCTTGTAAGCGCGTTTGCTGAACCGAAATATATAATTTCTAGGCAAGCATCTAAAACTTTGTTAGTGAGCTACTAATGAGAGATCTATGGTAGACTTAAACAGTTCGAAACTTTAATTCATTTTTCGCACTTCGCGAGTCCGCCGACTTTATTGTTTTCCATCATATTTGGTAGTCTGGAAATCAAAAACTAATTCAACTATATTGCTATTACATCCGTATACCAACACATAAATTACGATTTCCCGCTGTGTTATCTACGCATCAAGGACGGCAATGAAAATAAACCTAGTGGGAAAATATAACAATAACAACTGTTTCACTGACTGAAATATTTCTTAAAAAGAATTGCTTGCTTTACTTGAAAACGAAAATCTTCTAGTTATTTAGTAAAATGAAAATACGTGAATGGCTGAAGAATACACAAATACACATTAAATATTTCTAATAATGTATTGGGTATTGAAAAAAAGACCTAGTGTTGCGATTTTCCGGTCGTAAAATCTGTATATTTATTTAGTTTTTTTTTTTTAGTTTTTTAGTTGTTTTTTTTTTTTTTAGTTTTTTAGGTTTTTTTTTTTTGTACAAACTGTTATTTGGAGACTTCAAAAATTAATATTTTTATTGAACTAAAATATAAGTTTTGGGTAGTAACTCAAGTTGATAACTTTTCAGCACTTCGGCTTAAATTGTTTCGAGGAGATTTTATTTTTTTATTCCTTTTATTCGTAAAGATACAGATAAGAATTAGGCTTTAACAATAAAACAAAGACAACAGTTCTTTCAATGACATTTGAACTAGTTTATCTCGGTAATAATTCACACATTTGTGAGTCGAAATGGTGAGCGTTAAATAAATCGATTTTAATCTTTTTTTTTTTTTTTTTTTCTAAAAGAAAGAAGCAGCGCGCCGAGGAATTCGTCTCCAAATCTGCGTCTTGTTTTTGGTAGGATTTTTTTTCCTATTTTCTTTTTTTGTTTTTACAATTTATGACATTATTATCTATTTTTCTCATAAATAATCAAAAATGATAAAATAATGACTCTTTCTCTTTTAAGGAAATACAGATCTACGACAACAATTT